>VDFB02216589.1:0-37324 GCA_007258455.2 Sequoia sempervirens
TGTCATGATTATGAGAGTTTACTTCCTAGAGATATGAGCTATTTGGGAATTCTACTCCTTAGCCATCATATTCAATGCTAAAATTTTAAGCTTCAATGTCATTTTACCTCTAGAAGTCTAGAAATAATGGTAACTTTACTTTTGAGGCTATTAAGCAATATTACATGTGCTTACTTGTACATGCTTTTAGATCAAGATGTATGTGGAAAATGTGTGGATTGAAACAATCATATCATCTCTAGAATCTTATAGATCATTAGTGTAGTTTGCCATGCATTGTGAACATCATTTCATCAAATAGTCCTATGTTGCCTCTTTTTCCTAGGTAGTGGAGTGGAAGCATATAATCAAAGCCATTTATTGTCATCTCATTCTTAACAAAGGGGTTGGATTTCTTTCTTTTGGGAGAAAGTTACTAGTCTTGTGCAATGTAGCATCAAGGTTCTTATTTTACCTTGAACTCCTAGTTAGTGTTTGCTAGTTCCATTCACTCTTTAAGATACTCAAGATAGATGGGAGGCCCCTATTTTTTCTCTACAAAACCTTCCTCATGTGTGATTCCTTGTCAAGGGGATCCTCCTTTTTCTCGATATAATTATATGCATCTAACTATAAATCTTTAATTTTATTGATTTCTCACTTATACTTCAATAGATCTTGTATACCAATCCACCTTTTTTTATTATAAACGTAATTTATACTCTTATTTCTTAGTTTAATTAAAAGATTAACTATTAAATATTTATAACTAAAAAATAAATTCCCTAATTTTTTTTTTCTACTAAAAAATCTCAAAATAATTTGATTTATATATTTTTTTTGATAAATAAATGTCCTATATAAATTGAATAAATCTCTATTCAATTAATTTTTTACATTTACATTGAATAAATGTGAGCCAAGCAGTCTTTGTAAAGGGTTTCGAGTCCCTTCAAAACCGGTTTCCTCCTTAATAAAAAAATTGTTAGTCAAACAGTCCATCCTCCAATGCGTGGAAAGAGTGAGTACTAGGGGAGAGGGGGCCATAGTAGGGCAAAGACCAAAAATAGGGATAGAAGTAGTCCTTAGTGGGCTCCATAGTGGAGCACCTTTTATCCAATTGCAAAACACTTTTTCCCATAAAATACATAATCTGACAATTTATGTGATGCTACATCAATGTAACGTATTCACATGACTCATGCCCTACTATTGGATTGTATGTGGTTTAACAAAAAAACACGCTGATGTGCATCATATTTGATGATGTGAACCTAAAAATAATTTTTTTTTATGTTGATGAATTGACAAATAACTAAACTGTGGTACAAAATTGAGACTTTTTTGAAATCATATGCTATAAATTTAAAAAATCCAGAGGTAGGGTGCCCTACTATGGGCCCCTCTACTTAAGTACTTTGACTGAATAAAAAATGAATGTCAAAGGCTAGTCAAGCAAATGAAAGTTCTAGAAAATATTGAAAACTAGTGTTTGAAAGACCCGTGTGCCAGCTGTCTTCTACATGCTTTGGCATTTTCTCGGAACGAGATAAGTTGTGCATAATTCATTATCATAAATGTTGTACGTAACGGTGTAGATGCACTCCGAGCTCTATTGAATGCGCTCCGGACTATTTGGATTGAATCTGCACCTTTCATGTTTGGAAACTGTGCAACTCTAAGGAGTAAACATTTTCTTATGGGGCTGTAAAACGCAGATGCAATCTCTTTGAGAATTTTGACAGCTAATTCAGGTGGTAATTTATCAGTTACTACTGCTTACTTCTATTGAGGCTTTTGAATACGATGCAGAGCAAGACTTGTGATCAGAAGAATCGTAAGTGAAAGTGACAGTCGAAGTCTTCTGTTGAACACAACTACACGCGGTTTGATAAGTGTTGACCATCATAGTCGTCTTGTGACCTCAACGATTAAGCAATGATTTTCATGATGACATCCCTGGATATTATCAAGGTTAACCTCTCATTCGTATGAAATTGTCTTACATTGAACCTTGCACTAGACAATTTTATATTTTAAAGTACAATGAGATATGTTTTAGGATTATATTTTGTTTTAAATTTCAAATATGATGCAAAGATGGATAGATAGTTCATTAAAGGATTATCTAACAACACAATCAAATGTACAATATACATAAAAAGAATTCAATTGGTATGTCAAATAATAGGAATAAGATCTTATTGATTCATAGTCATGAATTACACTAGAAATCATCACAATGAACTTTCAAAGGTATAAGGAAACAACTAGATACAAATTATAAAAAAAAATGTTAGAACATGATATTATCAAAGGTCACACCCTTACAAAATCTATATATATTGTTTTAATATAATGTTTATTAAACTCTATATTATACCATATACGATTTATTAATTAATAATCTAATAACTCTCACTACAGTTTTAAACAAGGTTGAAGTCTCAGTAGTAGAAACTATTAACAACAAAGTTAGAGAGAAGGAAAATAACTGAACAACATACCATATTGGGAGAATCAAATGGTAAAAAAGTCGATGGGCCTTACCATCCCCCCATTAATGGAGTTGGTAGTGTTGAGACCCTCTTAAAAAGAGCAAAGGAAAAAAGGGAACCTCCTCAACAAGGAAGAGTAAAGTTGAACTTTGGTAGGGTATCAAGAGTAAATCTTGGCCTCGTAGGTGTAGGATGCATAGTTCATGATTGGAACGGGAACCTAGTCTTTAAGGTATCAAAAAATTTAAAAAATGGCACCAATAGCGAAGTTGAGCTCCAAGTGCTTGTACTTGGTTCGCAAATTTCTCAAACCTAAAACAAAAAAAAGAAAGTATTGAAGGTGACACCAAATTAGTTGTTAAAGTTGTCAGATTGAATGCACTCCAAAATTTAAAGCTATAAAAGTCTATATTTTTGGTAATTTAACATGTGAACTCTCAAAGTTGGACAATTGTACCCCAAACCATGTGTGTCGAGAAGATAATATGAATGTTGATTCACCCACCAACTTAACTATTGATAGGAAATGAAACTTGCATATGAATAATCAAATAAAAATGATAATAATGAAGGGTGAGGAATGGGACATCATATTTTGGAAATCATTATAGGATGCATGATGCCCACCTCATAAAGATACAAAGGTGCTTCATAACTACCATAAATCACCAATTGAATGTATCCAATTAATCTTCTACATGTAATCTCCCCTCAATAGAGACTATTTATTAACTTATTTTAAAACTCACACCACTCAAGTTCAATTGTTGAAAATCCAATATGGATACATCTATTAGCCTAATCTCATGCTAGAGAAAAATGGCATTTCAAGGACTCATCATAGAGTGAAGATTGTAGTTTTTTCTTTAAAGAAAGACATAGCATCATCCTCTTCGCAAATTAGTAGAAATTGGGAAAGGATTTCTTGCGAGTGGACCATCAATACAAGGTAAAATAAAAAAATTCATCAATGCTTGTATTGAATTTAGGAGAAATGATGGAAGATATACAATGACTAGCAACTAATTTGGTGAAACTCCAATTTTTGGGCAACCGAGATGAGATATTAGAGGTGGCTCGATATGAGAATGGAGTTCACATTCCCTCAAATTTTTCAGGCTCATGACCAATAAAGACAATATGGAATGGTATCCTTTCATTTCCTTAATGGACCCTCCTTTCGTTCTTGGTCATAATCATTTGGCCTCAAAAGGTATAAAAATTCTCAAGAATGTTCTAGGAGTTGATGACTTAGAAAGATAATTTTTTTTGTTGAATTCATTAAGGATAGTCTAGATGAATCCCTCTATGTCTTGAGGTGCATGTTTATTTGGAGATAGTTAAGGAATTTGAATGTAAAATTAACTATAAGTATTCTTAGATAGGAGGATAGTGCTTAGAATAAAGCCAAGTTTTGTGTAATATTGGCTAGATTTAGGATATAGAATATATAATTTTATTCTATATTTTCTTTATTACTAGCCTAATGAAGTTAGCAGTATAGCTTTGTGGTATACATAGAACTAGAATTGTAAGGGAAAAAATTAAAGCCCAAATCATATGTGAATTTTTTGAAGTGATAGAATGGGAGCAACCCCCATGGTTGTATTTTACTAACCCAAATAAAATAATCTAATAATTATTAGATTGTAAATTATTTATGAATGTTTGTTTCTCTTAAAGTAAATTTTACCATCTTTTCTCTTATATTTAAAGAGAGTATCTCTCATTTTAGAGAGTGTAAATTTGGATATTTACAGTGAATTATACCACCAAGCATGAGAGGTATAATTGGCCATATGGAAGTATGTAGAGAAGTGTCACCAAGTTTACTCTACTTTTATCAAAATATATTTTTTAAGTATTTTAATAAAATTATAATTTATGGGGTTTTTATCTAAAACGAAGAAAAATATGGTTAAGATAAAAGGGAGGTTCACCAAAATGATAATAAATAACCCTATTTTCCATTATTTCATTCAAGAAATTAGATCCAAACAACGAAGTGACTGCCAACCAAAAGGGGATATGAGTCAAATAGCACTTTGGGGAGAAATATTAAAACCATAAAAAAAATCCAAAATGCAAGCTATAAAATGCAAATGAAAGACTGTACTCAAAACTTATGGAAACAAGAATCAAAAGGTAGATATGGAAAGGGGAAAATAATGTATACCAGTCACCAAAAGTCACGTTTTGAAGCTCACTAAGAACTCATTAACCCTATGCCAAATGGGTCCTAGCTAGGGCTCTACAAAAATCCTTTTTGGGTTCTCTTTTGTTGTGTCTACACTCTTAGATTCTTGATTTTATCTATCGGACAACCAAAAATAAATTATGTAGAATAGTTTCTGTGAAATGATAAATTTTCTTGCAAATTTGAAAACTTTGTAAAATTCTTCAATTTTTCTTTTCAAATGATTTTCCACCTAAAAACCTACAATCACACATCAAAGAGAGGAAAAATATTGTTTTCTAGGTGAATGGGGGTTTTCCTTGGTCAAACTCTGTTTTGGTAATTAAACCTTGAAATGAAACAAAATAGCATGAAGGAAAGATGAATGAACAAGAAATGTCACAACTCACCAAACCTTTGTTTGAACCCTGGATTGTAGATCTACAACTTGTATGAGTTGGCTTCAATGGATGTGGATCATGATCATGAAGCTTCATTTGAAACATTTCCTTGAATGCTTGAATAGATCTTGAATACTACATCACCATATTAGCTCAAACAACATGCAAGATGCATGATGCATTTTGACATGATAAAGGGAATTCTTCTATAATTTTTCCCTGGAATGCCTTGAAAATGCTTTTGCAATGCTCTTAATCATTAACTTTGCTCTAGGATTTGAACACTTAAAAAACTATCTTGAGAACTCTTATATTTTTCTAAGTGAAACATAGTGAAATGACCTCTTATTTATACATATGTTCACATTAATTCCTGAAATTCAAATAACACAAGATGAAATAAAAATACACATTTTAAATCGTTGAAAACCCACCAGAAAAATAGTTTGAATTTAGGTCCTAGGCCTAAGTGAGGACCCATATGGCGAGTGGGTCCTAGATCACTTGTATAGGACACACATTGCTCAATGTTAAACATTATGTTATTGCATTTATGAATATCAGGTTTTATCCCTCGAAAAATACAATTAATTAGGATTGGATTTGAATTAAAGGGGCCAATTAAGGAAAATTACCCTCAATTAATTAATGAATCCCTAGACTAGTGTGAAAGTGTAAAGGTACATGTTACAACACCAAAAGTAAGGCACAATTAAGTCTATTTAAATTAATAGGGCTCTAAACTTAATGTGAGTATGTAAAACATAGTACAACATGAAATTAGGCATAATTTAACTCATTTTATTAATATTTTTTTCCCAAAATAAGTGTGAAAAAAGGATAATTTTTCCTACACTACATTTAGCCCCCACTTTAGTGAGAGTATGGCTCTATGTCAAACTCACACTAAAGTAGACTTTCAAGACACTTATATATGCAACATTGAGAAAGATACTCAATCATACAACATCAAAGACCAAGAAGATGATGCCTAGACTATTTGATCGCTATGGAACACATCTAAGCTTTTAATCATGTGCTCGCTCTGAGGTAGCAGAGATTTAGGTTGTCCACTAGGTGAATCTCCTAATGGGTTAAAATAAAGATAATCATATTAGGCTCCCATGTCATATCAAAGCTATCCTCCTGATAACTTCAATAAGGCACCACAAGACAAGGTTTTGTGATCCATATAGCTTAACAAGCTATGTTATGCTATGCACCTATAAACAAGGCAAGGATCCACAGGAAAGAAAGATGTGTTTGTTGATGGCGATTTTGGCACCACAACAATGCAAACAGAATATTGCTATTATGTTTCTCCTGAAAGAGAAAGGAAACACATAGATGCCTTAGTTCCCAAGGTCTTTGTAGTTGGGTCTCAACTGTGCTGATGTTACTCAGTGGTCAATGCAACAGTAATATTCAAGGGGCCTACTAGTGTTGAGCTTTTGGATTGTTCTAAGATCAAGCATGAAATAAAACCTACTCTAACAGGGGTTTTTAAAGAAATTTTAAAAGATAGATCAGGGTTTTGAAACAAAAAATAACAATAGTCCATCCATTCTTAACTAGACTTGTTAACATCAAGAAATTTGTAAACCAAAACTGCAGAACAAAGTAAACTTGTGATTGACACACAACCTCTTTCATTCACAGTGCTAATTCACATAACAGATTTTAATTACCATTTAAATAAAACACAAATAACATTTCATTCCTTGAAAGAGTTACCAAATTAAATGATCAATTAACACAAATATCATTCAAGAACACAACATGAAGTAGATTAAACTCTGATTGCTTCTACTATCAATAAAATAGATAAACAATATTTACAAAATTGGCACAATCACTAGTGTACAGAGAATCTGTGGCTCCAGATTGTTTCCAACTACACAAGGAGAACTTGAAAATACATTACAGTCTATACTAAAATCTAACTACTAACCAAGAAGACAAAAAAAAGCTCTTATTACTGAGAATCAAGATGCAACTCTATCTCATTCTATTAACTGACTAACTCTTAACAGTTCTAATTCTAAACAGTTCTCAGCCTAAAAGTTTTCTAAACCTAGCTGTCTTAACCTAGAAGTGCTAACGCTAAAAGTTCTAACCTTTATAAAGAGGAGAGAATTCCTTATATACAGAATGTCACAACAGGAATGTGTTGTCCCCTGCACTAGGGTTTACAAAATATCTTCATCCAGGAGAGTCAGTTCTCAGATCCTTCTGAGGAAAGTCAAAACTGCATTCATTGTGAAGCCCTACTATCCATATTGCTGGAAGGTTGTTCTGGGGATCACCTTGGATCTTTTGCATTTGCAACATTTACTTTGTTGTCTCCGTGTCCAGCTTGAACTCTGTTGAGGATGCCTTGAATGCTCTAGGGCACTTTACCATTAATACTGATCAATCTCCACCGATGGCTACTACAGCTGTCCCCTATGAGTCACAATTTATTCTTCTTTTTGGCTTCTTTCCTATTCTGGACTTCTCTGTACGTTGACCATTCCTCTGGAAACACCATCAGGTCTCCTTGCAGATTTGAGAATTTTATCCAAATAGATTCATCCCTCAGTGATCTCAGAATGAATCTATCTGATTTGCATTATGTTGATCTTCCCTCGTAGGAGTAGTCAATCGGTCAACTGTTGCCAGTCATTCCTCTTAGCCTCTTGTCATTGGTTGGGCGTACGCCATAGGAGCTTTATCAGGCAGTGAAAAGTTTTCCGACCAGTATCACATGTCGGTGAGACACCATCAGTGTCTCCCCGATGCGATTTCACCATTGTGCAGTTATTGCCATGACATTAGATAGTCGGCAAGACGTTTCAGGGAGCAGTAGAAGTCATATCGAGTTCGCAAAACCCATTGGCAAGACTCCTTCATTTCACTGAGACCTCTTGGTGCACATCTTTCCTCTCCATGAGCTTACTCTATGTCGCTGAGACTTATTAGAATCAGGGAGACATTACCCCAAATTTCTCCTCTTACCGAGCCCCTCCTTGCTATCGGCATGAATTTCATGTTTCAGGGAGACCTCTTAGCACATACCTTTCCTCTCCCCAAAGGGAAATCCTGTCGGCGTGACCTCCTTTCTTCTCCAATACCTTCTATTGAGTTCTTCTTCTTTCGCTGAGTTGTTCACTAGTCGGCAAGATATTCCGAGGTCGGGGGGACATCATAGCGACCCCATTTGTTTCTCGCTAAGTCCATTCTATTTCGGTGAAGCTCTCCATATTCGCCCAAACCTTATGATGAGCTTTTGTTTTCTTTTGGAGTCTCCCCGACATCCTCCTCATCCTTCGAGCTCACTTGATTCCATCGGCAAGACACCTCGGGGTCACTGAGACTTCTTAGCAAGCCCCAACTGCTACACTGATGCTTCTTCATTTCGCTAATACCTCGCTATAGTCACATTGACATTTTTTCTTTGTTCCACATGTATCGCTATAACCTTCCTTTTTCGAGGAGATGTTGTATAGAAACCCCATGTCTTAGCGAAAGCCTCCACGTGTTCAATCTTTGGTCGTCGAGACTTATTAACTATCCCATTGAAGACTACTGATAAAATCCCTTTGTGGTATGTCAGTGTGACTTTATGAATTTGTTGGGACATATGCCAAAGAAGATGACTCCCATTGATGCCGCTTTTGTCATTGTGACCACATCTCTTCGGCCAGACATTATGCCAAAGGTTTTACTCTTCGCTAAATGCACCTCCCTCCGGCGAGACCCATGCCAATCGGCCAGACCTCCTGCCGAAGGAAAAATTATCGCTAACCTTAGATCTTTGGTGGGACCCTTCCATGTCAGCAAGACTCTTGGCATTCGGTGAGAGCACATACCAAAGAGGACAACTCCTGCCGAAGTGTATGCCTATTTTGTGGTAGTCAGTGAGACTTTAGAATCTCACCTAGACGTCTCTCTAATGACCAACCTATGCCGAAAGGGAACTCCATGTCGCTGAGATGATGAATGATGTGTTGCCGATAGGCAACTACATGTGAACTCCAGTCACCGTGACATCCCTGAGGTCTTGCCGATAGGCAACCGAGACGCATACTTAGCAAAATGCATTATAAGTCAGGGAGACTTTAATGATCTCATGGCGATATGACCTGTAATGTGGAGTATCCAGACTTGATGGAATCTATAGTGCAATAGGGCCAGATATGGGGAAAATATGCTCATGGTGGGACTTTCCTGGAAACTTTGTGAGTATGGACAATATGTTACAATATCACCAAAATTGTGCAGTTCTAACACCCCTTTGGATCCTTAGCAGATAGAGCCAAGCCACCAGTCAGCAAGAGGTTACGAGTGTCTCACCAACCTTTTCCTTAACTGATTTTTTTTCATGACCAACTGGATTGAAGAATGCACCCCAACTGAGCTCCCTTGACAAATATCTTCCCGCATGTGATTTAATCCTGTATTCAACAAAGAACACCTCAGTAAAGATCACACAAATAGAAGTTAATTAATCAAAATCATCATTAAAACGAATCCTATGTCAGTAGGGTACCGTTAAATCTTTGAACAAAATGATCATACAAACAGTTCGAGTTTCAGGCCGATCCACAAAATCTAAGCCAGGGAGGACTTTCAGAGGATTTCAAGTCAGGTGGATTCCAGCAGCATAAACATGAATACAGCCATTAGAAACTTAATCCAATCATTATCAATCAAGGAACAAAATGAATCATAAAATGCATCATCATCTATTAACCAGTCCTACTTCTCCATACTTCTTCACATTCCATTAGATCCTGGGGAAATCCGCGTGCGACAGATTTCTGCAAAGAGAGAAAAAATTGGGAAAATCTGGTCCACGCAGAATTCTGCGAGGACCAAAAATCCCTGAACAACAGGGCTTAGCCGAAGTTCGAGTGAGATCCAGGAAAATCTTGAACTCAGGAGAAAACCCAAAATCTAACTGAGGCAGAACCAAACCTGAATCGAAAACACACCGCCCCCCCTAAAGCTAGCAGAGGTGGAAATAAGTCGGGATGGGGACGAGAGACAAAATGGATAAAGCAGAATCAGGACTGGAACCAAACCCGAACCAGAAACTTTTCAAGGTTCAAGTTCGTATTCCGTTCTGGGCCCGCCTCCGATGTCATCCGAAAAGACAAAGAAAGGACAAGGAAAAGAAAGAGGAAAAGGAGGGAAAACCCCATGATGAAACAAAAGAAGAAAAGGAAAATGAAAGAATGAAACAAGTGGAATCGGGATCGGAATGAAATATGAATCAGAAACTTTTTCAAGTTTCAAGGTTTAGTTCCTGTTCTGGTTCTGAGTCCACCGGAAACAAAAAGAAAAAGAAATAGATGCGCAAGGCCAAAAAAACCCAAGGCACATGAAACAAAAACCAATCAAAGACCAATGAAGAGAGAAAAGAAAAGAAAAAAAAAAGGCAGGGTCAGACCCGAGATGGGACCCAAACGAGAAACTCAAAGAAAGCTAAAACACTCTAAATTGGACCAAGACCCGACTCCGACAAAGAGCAAAGAATGGAGTCAAGGAACAGTCAGAACTGAAACTGGGAACAAAACAAGACTAGAACCTAGAAGGAATTTCTAAGTTCGGTATTGGTTCTGGTTCTACCTCTGACAGAACTCCAAAAAAGAAAATACCTAAGGCAAAAAACCAAAGGGCCAAGGGAAACGATAAAGGGGGACCCATTTTATTCTAGAAAAAAATGGGGTAGTAATGCAAGGCATAACAAATGGGAACTTGGCTGGGAAAATGGTTTAACCATTTTCATGAATTTGAAGGATTCAACTACCTAGAACTCCTGGTTCATGATTATCACAACTCCAGTTGGGCTGGTCATAACAAATAAGGTAGAGATAGATTCTCAAATGTAAGTCAATCAATGGCTACCCCCTAAATCAATGTGTGTGCTTGATTGTGCATCATTCTCTCATAAAGTTTCTTCATCTTTTGAACAACAATGTGTAAGATTTGAGCTACATGAGTTGATTCCTTTTAGCTGTCGTGCAATGATATCCTGGGCATTGCTCTGCTGCCAGTCATGCATCCATAGCCCCGACGGAGATACCTATAGTTCTCTTACAACATTGCTCTCTGCTAGCGGACATCCATAGCCCAGAATCTTTGAATCACCCATTCATATTGATCCTCTTTTTCTTTTGATAATTCTTTTTTTTTTTTTTGAAGTTTCAGATATTTCATTTGATTCTCTTTTTCTTTTCAATATGTCAAATGTTTAACATCTGATCTAGGTTGAAAACTACCATGGACCTCATAACAACACTCAGGAGATCGGATTTTTCACTCAAATCTTAAAACACTATCATCCTAAGACAAATACACTACTAGAAGAGGAGATGATTTTAATGATTTGTGACAGATTCAGGGGAACTGGTGAAGGATTTCTTACTTGACACCTTGTTTTCAAAATTTTCCATAACTTTTATTGACAACAAGCATGAAACAACAAATTGAGGAAAAAATCATCTGATTAGAAAACTTGAAAATATCTAAACCACTTCTCTCCTAATGACCAAAGTATGCTTCAGATAACAGCCCACAGTTTTAGGTGGAAAGGAACAGATAAACCCCTAAAGCACAAAACAAAACAGAAAAGATGAAAGGAAAGGACAAACAAACAAATAGGAAATTATTTACAAGAAGAGAGCAAATATCTACACAAGAAGTAGTAGATTATTGACAAGCAGAAATACATAAACTATTTACAAAAATACAAATTATTTACAAACATGAGACAAAATAAATTATTTACATAAAGAACAATGAATTACTTATATACAGGACATAAATTAACAAGCCTCAAGATTCAAAATAGTGTTTGAGGAACTACCCATTAACAGGTAAAGGAACAAATTCTCTAGTTAGGCTACTCAGTTTGAAAGCATTTTCCCCTAAGATCTCAACAATTTGATAAGGGCTTAACTAGAGTTTGTCAAACTTTTGGTGATTGCCTCTCTTTTCACCAGCCTTATCCCACATCAACACTAGGTCTGATATCCTAAAAGCCTTTATCTTGGCTCTTTTGTCAAACCAACATTTGACAACAACCTGGTGGTTGAAAAATTGTTGCAAAGTAGCATCTCTCTATTCTTCTAATTTCAACAAAGTAGCTAACCTGACCTCTATCCTATTGTCATTGGAGTAGAATTTCTGCATGAACTCAAGGATAGGTATTTTCAGATGGATAGGAAAGATGGGCTCTTGGCCATATACTAGCTTGAATGGTGAGGTGTTTAAGGTAACCTTAATCTTAGTCCTATCTTCCCATAATGTGAATCTAAGCCGGGTATACAAGTCTCTAGGGTTATGCTCTAACATTTTCTTAATTACCCCTAAAATATTTGTAATGCCCTTGTACAAACCCCAAAGGACAATAACACAATAATTACACACTTTTATTTTTTTTTTAAAATAAACATAACATACATGTAATACACATTAAGTCATAACATGAATTTCAATTAAATAGATTCATTAACACATACATCCCTTGGGGTACACGAAGAGTCATTACGCGACCTAGATCCATACAACATCAATAAAGAATAAAATCCAAAGATATAAAGTAAACAATAAAAATATAACACATACATGAAAAATTCATTGATAAGAAGCCATCTGCACATAAATACAACATATGCATGATTAACATAACACATTGAATAACAACTATCATAGCCAATATCCACACCAAGTTTAACATTTCATTACATTACAATGTTTAAGAAGTACAATGATACAAAAGTGTTCCAAATATGAGTGAAACCATCACCAGATAGCATGATACAAATGAATAGATGAATACAAAGTATCATAACTGGCTCCAAGACAAATACAACTCTGGAGTCGCTGCAACAGCACCAATCCGCACCTCTCAATCCTCGACTGGGGACCCAATGGGGTGCTTAGCACGTTCCACCCGACCATGTGAGTCCGAAGACCCACCCCCCGTGCTAGGAGCTAACAAGAAAGAGACCTCAACCAAGAACATCCAACAGAGAACCACAAGACTCAACGTCATACAAAAGTATCATCAGGAATTACAATTACATAATCAACCACATCCAAGAGTCATAAATCTCATCACATAATTCAAGGCAATAGCCAGTAAACAAGGAACCAAAGGAAGATCATAAAACACTTTCAAATCAAACTGAATTAATAAACGTAACACAATTCTGAATCACAATGACACAATACAATAACATCATATCACAGTACCATAAGAGTACAAGGTCAAAACCCAAACATCCACAAGATTTATACAAGACCAAAGAATACACCAAAGATCAAATAGGGTAAAACCATAAATCAATTCAAAACAACTATGTTTCATCAATTCAAGACAAAGAACCACTTCCAGAGGATTTCCAAAGAAGCAACATAATAAGGAGTGTTAGAGGAGAGTGTCATCGCATGGCTTAACATGGATTCTCCAGACTACCTATCGCAAGGTGCCGCCTCCGTCTACTGACGAATTATCCAGACAATCCGAGCGCTAGGAGCCGCCTCCATCTATGGTTATCCAGACTACCTATCTCAAGGAGCCACTCCATAGGGTTGCTCATGCGGAATCGTTAACCTTTCATGAAGACAAGGTAACGATCTTGCCAACCACGGCCTTCTCAATCCCCTTTAGTCTGTGGTAGCACTAAAAGGCGGATGAGGCATCAATTATCTTTTTAATGTGATTCTACCCACCCCTAGTTAATTATTTAAATTATCACTTATTAATTTCACTCTAACGAGGGCTATCCTGGCGCCCCCTTTGTGCGCCGACCACCCACTTAGAGCCACTCTCACTCTAGACACTCAAAACATAAAAACCAAATCCAAGGGTTGTACAACATAACAAGTACATTAGATCACAACAGAGAAGCATGCAAGGCATTACCCATCTTGCCATAAATACATAATCAAAATCTCAACGATTCATGTACAACCCTTTCAAAAAACATGAAACCAAAACACTTGCCACAACAAGGGCACATAAAAGGAGGAACATTAACCAATAGTAAAATAAACCTCTGGAAGATTCTCATAAAGTTACACTAGGGTTTCCCCATCAAAGAACTGACAGCAATAATTGCAAGACCTCAAAGAACTATTTCCAATATAAATATAATGAGAAAATACACCAAAATAAGATCAACAACTCCACTCAACAACTTCGATACGAACTAAATCGAGAATCCAAGGGAAACCTCTATTTTCTCCTCTCGGAATACCCATAATTCAAAGAACTTTTCAATTTGACTCATCAAGTAGAACCATCAATCATGACAAAGTTAACATTAACCAATTTGCCACTTAGGTAAAGAACAAAAGAACACATACTGGTTCCCAACGAATAGCAACATAAATAAAATGAGAGAAAAACTCCAACTCAAAATCAACTTAGGAAAAGTCACATTGAAAGAATCCATAAAACCACACAATCCATTCAATAAGAAGTACCTTGAAACATTTTAAAAAGAACATTAGTTTAAAGATCAATCATTTCCAACATTTAAGGATATCACAATATTGCAAAGTCAAGATATAATCTGATGGTTTAAGCCATAAGACACTATTCACAAGTATACTCTTTCAAACACAAATATATACCAATTTACACATTATAACAACAATCTCCCTTCGAAGATCAACCCACTCAAACCAACAATTTGATCCTGATATCAATCACAAGTATTTTCTATAACTGTTCTTATAGAAATCCCACAAATCAACTATTAAAAGAATATGAGGGAAATTGACTTAGAAAAGATCATCTAATTTTATTCATTTACATAAACCCTTTGTTTAACTAAATATAATTAATCAAAACATTTATCGAATCAACAATCATTCACTAGCCTTTATCGTAATACCCAACTATTTAAAGTTTTCAAATTTATTTACTTCCATTTATCTTATAAATCAATTCTCCCACCTAAACAGAAATAATCCTTATCGCCAATATTATCTACATACATCAACAACATACAAACTCTACTTTTCATTATTTCTAAGTTAACTATCCCACTTGAAACTAATCAAATTGAGAATAAACTAATCTATCAATGTTACCCAAATTATTAACATAAGGAAACTCTCTCTCTAATCACTTTACTAACCTACCCAATAACATAATACCTAACTTAACTACCTAATAATTCTAATTTTCTAACTCCTATAAATAAATCATTTTCTAATATAAACACATTAATTACAAAGTCTTAAGGAATAATTCCATACAAGGAAACCATCAAACACATCAACCTTGAAGAACACTATCTTAAAACACTTACAATGAACAGGCCATTGAGACATCTCCATAAATATCCCACAAATAACACCCATCTTAAAACAATTAAATAACACTTAAACCAATAATCAAAACACTTTGTTTAAAACACATTTACTCACACATTATAACCATAAAGACCTTCCTTTAATTTAAGCATTATTTCAACGTTTTTACCACTTATTTTAATATATCCACTTAATTTAATTAAGAGAGTATTTACTACAAATAATTATATTTAAAATAACTATATCATTTATAAGATAACCAACTCCATCAACTGTTTAATACGAATCCTCATTATAACTTTAAAATGTAATACTAAGATGACAATTCTATAATTTACAACTTTATTATAATACTAAGGTGACGACACTAATGATTATTTCACACAGTAGTTTGATAAATAATTATCATTCATAGACTCATTAGATAACAAAAAGGTAATTAAAACCATTTAACATTTAATCAGTATCATTTAAATTAATTAACCTATGAACCTGGGATTTATCCTCACTTAAAAATAACTTTATCATTAACCTTCAAGTAAAAGAAACTATGTAAATGTAGAATCACTTATCTCCTTTAGTGAACCCTAAAACTTAATTAGCCATATAAATCAATTTACTTTAACTAAATACACAGTTCATTTATCTACAACAAAATTAAATACCTAATTCAATAATGTTCATTCCGTTAAAATCTTTTGTTAAATAATATTTTACTAAGCAACCTATGGAAATAACCATTTTCTCTTTAATTATTTACCTAATTCATTCCCTGGCACAATAATTCACAAGTAATTGTAGCAATATTTTATTCTAAGTAACCAACTACCTATTTGCCAAGAGTATCCATTAGCCAATCCTAAAAGCATGCGAGGAGTTTAGATATTAAGATAACATTTATTTCATTCTAAAAGAAATATAAAACAATTAAAAGATATCATGAAATTAATACTATAAAATTAAATTACCAATTAAGAGAACATGTAAGAAAATTCAAGATATATTTTATATTATAATTTTCCTCAATTTAAATCTCACGTTAAAAACTTTTAACCTATCTTTCCATCCTAATTTAGATACAATGATTAATAATATTCAAAAAGGACATTTGTTTCTTCCTAAGGTAACAAATGTGAGAATTCTAACTGCACCATCCTTAACCCCTAATGACTAACTACCTGGCAAGATTTCATGCCAACAATTAATAACTTTATTTATTCAAAACAAGATCCTCTAATTATATCTCACCTCAACCAATATCTAACCTAATTATTAATAAACAAATATATATATATATATATATAACTTCACTTTCTGATTACAAATAAGAGATCATTTATCTAGCTGGGATAAAAATCTAATTCTTCACAGCACAACCTTAACCTAAATAAAATTAATATTTTTAGTTAATCTACTCTAATTCATTCACTTCATTAACTAAACATCTTTCAACGTAATTTCCTTAACTACTAATATTACGAATATTACCTAAAAGCAAGACCTTCACAGTAATAAAAGAATATACCCTTTGCACAATATTTACCTTAAACCTATTCAGTTACAAAAGCATAACCCTAATTCCCGATATTCTAATGTGTCACCCATTTTCATTATATAGTATAATCATTAATTTTACAACCAAGATAACATTCTTTATTATTTCTCTATTTACCTCAAAACCTATCATACTAGCAGACCAAAATTTAATTTAACTTTTTATAAATTATATTTATTATCAGCAAAACGCAACCATAAGGGAGCAGCTTGATAGCAGCCTCGTATTTTAAGCATAACGCCAAAACTATAATCTGGGTATTTGAGATTTTTGGACAGCAAATAGAACACTGGAATTTGGAGAAACCCTTTAAATTTACCAGCAAAATAGTTTGTATAAAAAATGTTATGGATGACACAATTAGACTGTTTGAATAGAGTCACAGGAAACAGTTTACTAGTATAACAATATATATATCTTTTTTTTTTTTACAAACAAAATATAATATGTATATATATATATATAAACAATCGCAATAGATTTAAAATATTATAATTTAAATCAACATTTTAATGGATCTTTAATCCTAATCTCACATCTATAAATCTATAAATCTATAAAGAACGAGAGGTTCATCAATAATAAAATAAATGAATTTTCATTAAATCACTTAAGAATATGAAATGTAAAATTTACCCAGAATACAAATAGATTTCAATACGTAACTAACTTTTTATAATTATTCACATAAAATATGAATATAGATTGAAACCACCGCATATGATTATAAGTTGAAAACCATATCATAAAAACTTAAATCAAAACCCTAGCACCACATGCAATTTGAATCTTCAAGATGATTTACAATTCGCACACAACATATCAAAAATATAGAGAGGGGAAAGAAAATTGTACTCTTTTCCAGAGAGCATTGACAGGAAATTTCAATTGGCGTTGTAAATCAATGTTGTCTGGAACCAAAAACCCTAAGCCGAACAATCCATGACAGAAGGAGCCACCCTTCAAACCCGCCAATCCCCCTTTTATCTCTAGAATAATTCTCATTTTAATAATTTGTTTCATGGAGTCTTTTCCACTCCCTTCGGGAAACCGTTCAACTTCCAGCAGTTATGAATGAATGACAGCCACGACCCTTAATTATTATTTTATAATCTAATCTTTAATATGTGAACCAAATAGGTCATCTATTAGATATTCAATAAATATTTAATAATTTAATCTTTCTTTTAGTTACAGATAAATATTTTCACCTTAATTTATTTAAACTCAATTACAATTTTAATATTTAATTCTTGCTAATATTTTCTCACTTTATTAATTTATTAATCGAATTTAAACATTAAATGATAATTACCTTGCAATATCCTCTTTTTATTTATAACCTCTAATTATATTAAAACATTTATTTAATTATTTATTTCACAAATAAATTAATAAAAATCTTATTTTATCACATTGTTTAATTACTCATACTTCTTTTAGTTATTATTTTAATTTAATAATTGACCATCCAAAATAGTTATCGTATCATTTACTAATATAGTTCATTCAGTTATAATTTCACTTCCCAATTAAATTAAGTTCCCTTTTAATCCTTT
This sequence comes from Sequoia sempervirens, assembly GCA_007258455.2. Classification (NCBI taxonomy): domain Eukaryota; kingdom Viridiplantae; phylum Streptophyta; class Pinopsida; order Cupressales; family Cupressaceae; genus Sequoia; species Sequoia sempervirens. The sequence goes on from VDFB02216589.1 coordinate 18,486, forward strand.
TTAATATTTTATCACTTTTAAATTTATTAATTGAATTTAATCATTAAATGATAACTATCTTTCCTCATTTAATCTGATTATTATAAATAACTAACTCCCAACGATAATTAAATTGACGTTTATCATTGAATCTAATTCTTTATTTAATTCCAAATGAAACATGTAACCTTATAAGTAAATTAATTTTATTAATCAAATCCAAACATATTATTAGTGTTATCTCATAACCTTAAAATTAAATTAAATAATAAAATCACCACATCATCATGACATTACCAACAACAACTTACTTAACATCAACGACGACCGGAAGCGGAGGGTGCTAAAATATTCTTATTGGTTGACTCTGCAACTCCATTGCCTTGTGGATAATAATTTCAAGAATATTTCAAGACAATCTTCGGATCATATGCCTAGGAAATAAATTTAGCAGAAGAGAAGGCAGAGCCATTGTCACATACCAAAGTGAAGGGTACCCCAAACCTTGTAGTGATGCACTCAGTGAGGAACTTGATCACTACCTCCATGGTAATGTTCTTGCATGGTATAGCCTCTATCCATCTTGTGCAATAGTCAGTGGTAGTCAAGATGAATTTATGTCCTGCAAAAGAGTTCAGGTTAATCACTCTAATAAAATCTAGTGCCCACTGGGAAAATGGCCTCATCTCATAGATGGGTTGCAAAGGCATGGCTGAATGGCATTCCCTTGGTGGAGAAATCTGACATATGTGACATGTTCTCACATGTTGATGGGCATCTTTGAATATACAGGGCCAGTAATAACCAGATCGAAGGATCTGGTGTGCCAAAGAATCTGCAGACCGATGACCTGTGCCATTTTTCCCATGAAACTCAGAGATCACATGTTTAGCCTCTTGATGATCAAGGCATCTCAGGTATACTCCTTCAAAATTCCTCCTATATAGCAACCCTCCTTTGAGCATGTAATGAGAAATCTTTAGTCTTAGGGCTCTCATTTGAGTGGCATTCATTCCTTTTGGACATCAATTGTTGAGCATAAAGAAAATGGTATCAGCATACCAGGGGTCATTAGAGAAAGACTGGGTTGTGTATTGTTGACAGATGATGTTGTTGCCAACATTCGCCATGGACTGAGACAAGCTTGTACCCCTAACTAGCTTCATAGGGTGTATCTCTAGATCAAATTCTTGCAGGATGGCCATCCATTTGCCTCTCCTTTCTCCCAGCTCTCTCTGCATGAGTAAGGACTTGACAGCCGCATTAGGAACTACAACAATGATTTGGCTTCAGAGAATGTAATGCTGGAACTTCTTAACAGCTCTGACCAGTGCAAAAGCTTGCTTCTCAAGAGGTGGGTATTTGATTTCCGCATTTTTAAATGGAGAGCTCATGAACGCAATCAGTCTCTCCTTTGCCTCTACTCTTCGTTGAGTTAACACTGCTGCGCACGAGTGTTCTGAAGCAAAAGAGTAGATGTAAAACGGTCTGAGATAGTCAGGGTTGGTGAGCACGGGTGCCTCTGAAATGGATCGTTTGACTTGCGTGAATGAGGCCTTCGCCCCTTCAGTCCACTTTGTACTAGCGTCCTTCTTCATCATTTCATTTAGTGGCTGTACAATCTCTGCAAACCCTGTGATAAACTTTCTTAAAAAGTTGATCTTTCCAAAGAAAGATCTTAGCTCTTTCTTGCTCCCTGACCTGGCGATCTTCAGAATGGATTCAACTCGATCTGGGTCGATTGAAATCCCTCTTTTAGAAATTATGTGGCCTAACAGCTTCCCTTCAGAAACTCCATACACACATTTGTTGGGATTTAGGGAGACGCCATATTGGATGCATCTCTCGAGAACTTTGGCTAACTCTGCAACATGATTCAGTCGATCTTTGGAGAACACTATCAGGTCATCCATATAAACAATAATGCATTTTCCAATTAGGTCCTTGAAAGCTATGTCCATGGCACACTGGAAAGTTGCTCCAATGTTTATCAGACTGAATAGAATTCTTTTGTATGCAAACATCCCCCACTTTGTAGTGAAAGCCATTTTCATCTTGTCTTCAAAGTTGACCATTACCTGATTGTATCTAGAGTAACCGTCCAAGAATGACATCATCTAAGTTCCATTGACAGTCTGCAAGACCTCATCCAGTGAAGGAAGTGGGTAGTTATCCTTTTCTGAAGCCCTATTCAGGTTTCTAAAGTCAACACATAGCCTGATCTCCCCATTTTTCTTGCGGACTAGAGCTAAGTTGGCTACCCATGTTGAATGGCGTACAGGAAAAATTATCCTTCCAGACAGCAATTTCTAAACTTCTTTATAGATCAATGACTCAATCAGAGCGTTAACAGGATGCTGCTTCTATCGAAAGGGTTTAGCTTCGGGCTTCAAGGGAATAGTGTGAGTCATAACAGAGGCATCAAATGTTTTTAAGCCTTCATATCCCCAAGCAATTGCAGAAATATATTTCTTCAGTGCCATCAATATGTATTCCCTGATTGCTTCAGGGCAGGCCTTCCCTATGTAGACATTCCTTTCGGGGCCAGAATCAGCTAAGTTAACTGTCTCATATTCACCTCCCTTTTCTTCAGCTGATGCCTTCTCTCGAGCCCTTGGGTCTGAGTCAAAGATTCTTTCTAGAGTAACCATTCCCCTAGGAATGTTATAAGTTTTCAGATTAAGGACCCCTTCTATATCACAATCTCTAGGGTTCCAATCTCCTTGATCCCTATTGGAATCATCAATGATCTGCCCTTCAAAAACATCAAAACTTGCTAGGAAAGCAAGGATATGTCAGTCATCATTGAAAACTTGAAAATTCTTGATATTGTTAGGAACAGCTAGGGTGGACATCAGTTCCATTGAGAATCTTTTGAATTTGGAGCCTTGCATAGGTTCCAAGGTGCTTGTAGCAACAGCCAATGAATCAGCTACCTGATTTTCTTCTCTAGGGATTAAGCTAATCCCAAAAACATCAAAGTCCTCAATCAGGTTCCATACCCAATTTCTGTAAGCTGCCAACCTTCTGTTGTGACATGTGTATTGGCTACACACTTGCTTGATAACTAGTTTTGAATCTCCCTTGACCATCAAGGCAGTGACCTTCTTCTTGTGTGCAAACATCAATCCTCGTGCCAGAGCTTCATACTCTGCTACGTTGTTAGTATACCCAAATTGCAACCTGTAAGAAGTAAAGAAAGTTTTCCCTTTAGGGCTAGTTAGTACAATTCCAACACCACTTCCTGCCTTAGATTTGGATCCATCAAACATGAGGGTCCACAGTTGATCACATGTTGGAGTTGATTCTTTTGAAGTTGTTATTTATTCTTGGTCTAGGTGAGTTACAATTGGGGCTACTGGATCTTTTGCATCAAGTATAGGGAAAGGATGTTCTATAAGTTCCTTAGATGTGGTCTCCAATTCTTGGTTAGTTATATCATCTGACCTATGGCTACCCTTCTGACAACCACTTGTGTCTTTGGTTAACCTTTTAGGCTTTGATACATTTGTAGGTGAAGGGGTGTTAAACAAACCTTGGGGCTTCTCCTCATCAGTATACTGATTTGGACATGTGTCTAGAGTAGTTTTGATCTAAGAAGGGATTTCTTTTGAAAGTATTGTATCCCTGGTTAACATGGTTGCTTCCTTGGCCTCAAATGAGAAGCAGTTTGCAATGGTCTTAGGGCGACTTGTGCCAGCTTCCTCAACTTGGGAAACATAATTTAAAATGTCCCTGCAAGGTTTACAAGTCAGTTCAAAATGACTTTGATAATGTATGCTACACCAGTTAGGGAGGAGGAGACTTTGCAGATCTATATCTACCCCTAAGACTAGTTTTTCTTGTTGCAGCTTTCTAATCAAGCCTTGTTGATTTTCATCAGTGGTGGTATCAGGGGTTTTTTTTTTTACATGTTCTTAGCATTGAAAACCGAGAAGGTTATAATTTCCTCTTGTTTATAAACCCCCATCTCAGTCTTAAAGTAAGCCACCTCATTGGGACAATCATACTCAGTGATGGTATGCTTGATGTGAGGCTCACTTTCAATCCTAATCTGATTAGGAATCCCTTTCCATGATAGCTACATATGTGAAAAGTCAAGGGAAAGATATCCCCATAAATTTTTCATCAAATCTCAGCTTAGCAGCACACCATAGGTCGTAGGAATATCTGCCACTTGAATATCTATGTTGGTTAGGATCCTAGGATCTGATCCTACTTGAACGTGTATGATTCTTAATTCCCCTACTATATTAACCTCTATTTTGTCAAGTTGAATGAAATTCTTATTGGTTTGAATGGGGTTTAATCCTAGCTTCTTGCATATGGAAAATGGCATGACATTTCCTGAAGCCCCCAAGTCCAATAAACAGTTATGTAAGTTTTTTCTAGAAATTCTTAAACTTAAAAGGAAAGGTGGAGTACCTACCTTGTTTCTGTATAAGGCTGCATTCACGTCCCCAATAGGTGGCACCTTGCTTTTTCCTTTTGACTTATCAACTTGTTCTAGAGCCTTCAGCACTATCTCCCTTTGAGCAAGGCACCACTTTAAAATGTCAAAATATGACAAAGAAGTTTTTTGCTTCTGCATCTTAGAAACAATGTCAAATTATGTATTATAACTTGAATTACTTTTGAAAACAATAGAGGAATTACCCTTGTTATGGAGGTCAAGTAGGCCTTTTGGTGGAGGAGGATTATTATTAACATTTTGATTTGGAGGCACCATGTGATTAGGAGGCACTGAGGTAGTGAATGGACCCTTACCTTGATTTCTCAGAAAGTGTCCTCCTTTTGTTTGAAAAGCCTGGGCATCATATGAATCCTCCTATGGTTCATTTTATTCTTGCCTTGGGAATGAAGGCTCCTCCTCAAATAACTCATAAGTCATTGCAGTATCCATTGACTCACTTCCTTTGTTGGAATTCCCTTGGAATGTGTGGGCATCTTTGTGTGCCATCTTGACAACTTTCTCCATTTGAGGGCAATTTACCTCAGAATGGGTCGTAGTGTCATGCAACCTACACCAGTTTTTCATGAAATTCAGGTCAGCCACATTTGCAGTATGTGATCTCTCCTCGTTTCCTTGATAGTTATTAGGAACTCCACCATTATTGGGCCCTATATTCCATTGTCTATTGTTGTTGGGCCTTTGATTATATCCCCTGTTTTGGTTTTGGTACCCTTGATTAGAGGAGTTCTAGCCTTGATAACCCCTTTGGTTGTAATTTTTATGATTCAGATAGCTACCCTGATTTTTTTGGGAGGGGTTCAATCGAAGCTGATCCATGTCATTAGTCACTTGGGACAATGTTTTCTTCAAGGTTTCTACCTCATTTGTTAGCTATGCTATTTTCTCACTCTCCACATTCTTAGCAGCAGGTGGCTGACCACCATGATTTGGTGTTCCAATTTGGTTCTAATGACCATGGGAACTTTGGGGAAGCTGTGATTTTTGAAAGGGATTAGAAGTTCTAGTAGCAAAGAATGGGATAGGTGGCTGAGTTTGTAATTCAAATATAGGTCCATAGTGGGAAGAAGACATTCCTGGGACAGTATTGAACAAGGGAGTTGGACTATGCATCTGATATCCCATCAAAGGGAAACCTCCTCCGAGGCCTCCTTGTTGAGAACTGATCTATTGGTGCAGTTTGATAGCTAAATGATAGACCTTGGACAGAGAATCAATATCAGCTAGTTGATAAGTTCTTTGCAAGAACAAGCCAAGCAGGGGGTCTATAACTCTAAAGTAAGTTAGGATGGCACTATTCTCAGTGACTAGATAGGGATCTTGCAATCTCCTATACATTTGCTGGAACCTAGTATTGAATAAAGGCACAGATTTACCTGGTTCCTTCCTGATGGTAGCAAATTGATGTTATAAAAGAGTCAGGTCCACATAAAAATTGAATTGGTTGATGAAAGCATTTTCCAAATGTGTCCAGGTCAGAATGGAACCTTGAGGAAGATTGAGGTACCAATTTTATGCCATGTCCCCTAAAGAATAAGGGAATAACCTACAAACTACATCATGATGGGCTATTTGAGCTCTTGCACATGCATCCTTAAAAGCATGTATGTGTTCTTCAGCACTACTTGACTCCCCATGAATGTATTTAGGGTAGAAATTCTTAGGGTTCTTAGGCATATCATGGAAACCTCTTGGAATAGTCCCCAATGGGGAGGGATTATTTTGAAAGAATGCCATTGGTGGCAGTGGTGGTGGTTGAGCCAGCTGTTGAATGTGTTGAACCAACTATGATGAAACTTGAGATGGACGTGATGGTGGATTGATAGGTATCCACTGGGGTACTAGTGAAAAACCTGGTGGAGTGAGAGGAGCTGACAAGGGTGGTATGATAGTTGCCCCAACCTTATGATTCTTGTTTCTTGTTGGGGTCTTGAGTTCTATCAATGGTGGCAAATTTTTGCCTGATCGAAGAACTCGATGGGGCCTTTCTAAAGATGATGACCCATTTTTATCTACTTTTCCCTTGTAGGCCCTCCTTCTAGCACCAGTTCTTGTTGATGGCGATTTTGGCACCACAACAATGCAAACAAAATATTGCTATTTTTTTTCTCCTGAAAGAGAAAGGCAACACATGAATGCCTTAGCTTCCAAGGTCTTTGTAGTTGGGTCTCAACTATGATGATGTTACTCACTAGTCAATGCATTAGTAATATTCAAGGGGCATGCTGGTGTTGAGCTTATGGATTGTTCTAAGATCAACCATGAAATAAAACCTACTCTAACATGGTTTTTTAAAGAAATATAAAAAGATAGATCAGGGTTTTGAAATAGAAAAGAACAATAGTCCATCCAATCTTAACCAGACTTGTTAACTTCAAGGAATTTGTAAACCAAAACTACAAAACAAAGTAAACTTGTGATTGACACACAACCTCTTTCATTCACAGTGCTAATTCGCATAATAGATTTTAATTACCACTTAAACAAAACAAAAAAAAAACATTTCATTCCTTGAAGAGTTCACAAATCAAATGATCAATTAAGACAAATATCATTGAGGAACACAACATGAAGTAGATTAAACTCTGATTACTTCTACTGTCAATAAAATAGATAAGCAATATTTACAAAACTGGCACAATCACCAGTGTACAGAGAATATGTGGCTCCAGATTGTTTCCAACTACACAAGGAGAACTTGAAAATACATTACAGTCTGTACTAAAATCTAACTGCTAACCAAGAAGACAAAAAGAAGCTTTTATTACTAAGAATCAAGATGCAACTCTATCTCCTTCTATTAACTGACTAACTCTTAACAATTCTAATTCTAAACAGTTCTCAGTCTAAAAGTTTTCTAAACCTAGTTGTCTTAACCTAGAAGTGCTAATGTTGAAAGTTCTAACCTTTACAAAGAGGCAAGAATGCCTTATATAAAGAATGTCACAACAAGAATGTGTTGTCCCTTGCACTATGGTTTACAAAATATCTTCATCTAGGAGAGTCGGTTCTCAGATCTTTATGAGGAAAGTCAAAACTGCATTCATTGTGAAGCCCTACTGTCCATATTGCTAGAAAGTTGTTCTAGGGATCACCTTGGATCTTTTGCATCTACAACATTTACTCTGTTGCCTCCGTGTCCACGTTGAACTCTATTGACGACGCCTTGAATGCTCTAGGGCAATTTACCATTAATATTGATCAATCTCCACCGATGGCTACTACAGTTGTCCCTTATGAGTCACAGTTTCTTCTTCTTTTCAGCTTCTTTCATGTTCTAGACTTCTCTGTACGTTGACCATTCCTCTAGAAATGCCATCGGTTCTTCTCAAAGATTTGAGCATTTTATCTGAACAGATTCATCCCTTAGTGATCTTAGAATGAATCTATCTGATTTGCATTTTGTTGATCTTCCCTTGCAGGAGTAGTCAATTGGTCAACTTTCGCCAGTCAATCCTCTGAGCCTCTTGTGATTGGTTAGGCATTTGCCACGTGAGCTTTATCATGCAGTCAAAAGTGGTCCAAATAGTATTGCATGTCAGTGAGACACCATCAGTGTCTCCCCAATGCGATTTCACCATTGTGCAATTATTGCCATGACACTAGACAATCGACAAGACGTTTCAGCGAGCAGTAGAAGTCATATCGAGTCCACAAAACCCATCGGCAAGAATCCTTCATTTTGCTAAGACCTCTTGGCGTGTGTATTTCCTCTCCACAAGCTTACTCTATGTCACTAAGACTTATCATAATTAGGGAGACATTACCCTGAATTTCTCCTCTTACCGAGCCCCTCCTTGCTATTGGCATGACTTTCATGTTTCGGGGAGACCTCTTTGCGCATGCCTTTACTCTCCCCGAAGGGACATCCTGTCGGCGTGACCTCCTTTCTTCGCCAAGACCTTATATCGAGGTCTTCTTCTTTCGCCAAGTTGTTCACTAGTCAACAGGATATTCTGAGGTCAGGAGGACATCATAGCGACCCCATTTGTTTCTCGTTGAGTCCATTCTATTTCAGTGAAGCTCTTGGTAGTTGCCTAGACATTATGACAAGCTTTTTTTTCTTTTGGAGTCTCCCCGACATCCTCCTCATCCTCCAAGCTTGCTTGATTCCATCAGCAAGACACCGCGAGGTCGCCAAGATTTCTTAGCGAGCCCCAACTGCTACACTGATGCCTCTTCATTTCACTAAGACCTTGCTGTAGTCACATCGACATGTTTTCTTTGTTCCACATGTATCGCTATAACCTTCCTTTGTTGGGGAGATGTATAGAAACCCCATGTCTTGGCGAAAGCCTCCCCATGTTCAATATTTGGTCGCCGAGACTTATTAATTGTACCACCGAAGACTACTGATAAAATCCCGTTGTGGTATGTTGGTGTGACTTTATGAATTCGCTGAGATGATATGACAAAGAAGATGACTCCCGTCGATGCTGCTTTTGTCGTTGTGACCAGATCTCTTTAGCCAGAAATTATGCCGAAGGTTTTACCCTTCACCAAATGCACCTCCCTTCGGTGAGACCCATGCCAGTCGACCAGACCTTCTGCCAAAGGAAAAATTATCGCTGACCTTAGATATTTGGTGGGACCCTTCCGTGTTGGCAAGACTCCTAGCGTTTGGTGAGAGCACATACTGAAGAGAACAACTCCCACCGAAATGTATTCCTATTTTGCGGTAGTCGGCTAGACTTTAGAATCTCACCCAGACGTCTCTCCGATGACCAACCTATGCCAAAAGGGAACTCCATGTTACCGGGACGATGAATGATGTGTTTCTGACAGGCAACTGCATGTGAGCTCTAGTCGCCGTGACATCCCAGAGGTCTTGTCGATAGGCAACAGAGACACATACCTAGCAAAATGCATTATAAGTTAGTGAGACTTTAATGATCTCATGGCGATATGACCTATAATTTGGAGTATCCAGACTTGATGGAATCTATAGTGCAACAGGGCCAGATATGGGGAAAATATGCTCATGGTGGGACTTTCTTGGAAACTTTGCGAGTATAGACAATATGTAATGTCACCAAAATTGTGCAGTTCTAACACCCGTTTGGATCCTTAGCAGACAGAGCCAAGCCACTAGTCGACAATAGGTTAGGAGAGTCTTACCCACCTTTTCCTTAGCTAATATTTTTCATGACCAACTGGATTGAAGAATGCACCCCAACTGAGCTCCCTTGACAAATATCATCCTGCATGTGATTTAATCCTGTATTTAACAAAGAACACCACAGTAAAGATCACACAAACAGAAGTTAATTAATCAAAATAGTCATTAAAACGAATCCTATGTTAGTAGGGTACCGTTAAATCTTTAAAAAAAATGATCATAGAAATAGTTCGAGTTTCAAGCCAACCCACAAAATCCAAGCCAGGGAGGACTTTCAAAGGATTCCAAGTCAGGCGGATTCTAGCGGAATAAACATGAAAAAACCCATTAGAAACTTAATCTGATCATTATCAATCAAGGAACAAAATGAATCATAAAATGCATTATCATCTATTAACCAGTCCTACTTCTCCATACTTCCTCACATTCCATCAGATCTCAGGGAAATTCGTGTGGGACGGATTTCTGCGAAGAGAGAAAAATTTGAGAAAATACGGTCCACGCAGAATTCTATGAGGACCAAAAATCCCCAAACAACAGTGCTTAGCCAGAGTTCGAGCGAGATCTGGGAAAATCTGGATGGGGTGGAAAATCCTGAACTCAGGAGAAAACCCAAAATCTAACTAAAGCAGAACCAAACCTGAACCGAAAACACACCACCCCCCCTAAAGCTAGCGGAGGAAAAAAAAATTTGGGATGGGGATGAGAGACAAAAAGGATAAAGCGGAATCAGGACCGAAACCAAACCCGAACCATAAACTTTTCAAGTTTTGGGTTCGGATTCTATTCTGGGCCTGCCTCCGATGTCAGCCAAAAAGACAAAGAAAGGACAAGGAAAATAAAGAGGAAAAGGAGGAAAAACCCCACAACAAAACAAAAGAAGAAAATGAAAATGAAAGAATGAAACACGCAGAATCGGGATCGAAACAAAATCCGAACTAGAAACTTTTTCAAGTTTCAAGGTTCAGTTCCTGTTCCCATTCCTAGTCGACCGGAAACAAAAAGAAAAAGAAAAAGATGTGCAAGGCCAAAAACACGCAAGGCACAAGAAACAAAACCAATCAAAGACCAACGAAGAGAGAAAAGAAAAAAAAAAGGCGGGTTCTGACCCAAGATGGCACCTAAACAAGGAACTCGAAGAAAGATAAAACACTCTGAATCGGACCAGGACCCGACTCCGACGAAGAGAAAAGAACAGAGTTAAAGAACAGTCAGAACTGGAACCGGGAACGAAAAAAGACCAGAACCTGGAAGGAATTTCTAAGTCCAGTATTGGTTCCGGTTCTGCCTCCGACAGAACTCCAAAATAGAAAACGCCTAATGCAGAAAACCAAAGGGCCAAGGGAAAAGAGAAAGGGGGACCCATTTTGTTCCAAAAAAAATGGGGTAGTTATGCAAGGCATAACAGTGTTATGCTAGGTGGCCTTGAATTTAGGGTTCGAGCTTCACAAGGTTAACAAGTTGTATTATGCTAAACACTTATGAACAATATTGCTAGCAAAATTTTGTTCGAATGGATTTTTCTTAGAACTTTGTGTAAGGTCTTCTTCTTAGGCAACATCATGCCTAATATCTCCAAGAGAGGAAAAGTTAAGATTAAAATATTTGCAACTTAGGGAATGCAGTGTGTCACATTGCCATGAAGAGGAAAGTCAAGAAATATCATACTCTTGGAATACATCAAACTAGCTGAAAATCACACCATGAAACATGAGAAATGTTGAAAGATATTGTCAATGTATGCTGCCACTTTAAAGCAGTTTCTAACACCATTGTTATTCAAGAAATTTCTTTAAAGTAGCCAATATTAAATCCTAAGATATGAGAGCTTACTCGAAAATTCTTATAACAAGTCATATGTTTTCAAAATTAAGCTATGTCATGAAAAAGGGAGGAGGAGTTGCCCCAAAAAATACATAATGGATCTATGGATTCAAGGTTAGTATATCTTTGCTACAATGTTGTTATAGAGCTTGAAAAAATCATCATTCCCCCAATACTCATAGAACTAGAAGAATGACACAGAAAGAGTGAAAACAAAGAAAACAATTTTGGGTCAACATGGAAGAGACCTAAATATCTCGATGCCTTGTGTCATCCCCAAAAGGAAAACATAAGACAAGTGAAAAGGATAAAAAATTTATGACATATAGAAGAATGTAGATACACATAGAGGAATGCACATGAAGAGAGAGATACATCAAATAGAATAGTAAGGGGATCACATTACGCACATTTAATCACTTAAAGAAACATGAAAAATAAAATAAAGAAAAATATGAGTAAGGCACACACAAGTCAACCTATAGTAGGTCGTTTGCATCCCAATATGGAAGGTGAAAAACTAGCCATAGGGACAATATCAAGTGCCAAACTAGGAAACACACCAAGTTCAACACTCTTATTAGTAGAAACATCATTTAAGCTCATGAAAGAGGAGAATAATGAATTCAACTCATTATGCACATGTTCATCAATCTTTGCAATGTTAATATCATTATCTAAATTAATAACAATAAAAGGTCAAATGATAATGTCCATAGGGCGTTCTTGTTTATATTATGGTGAAGGTATAGAATCATCATGCATTGCTTCAGAAAAGTTTAGATTTTGATTTTCTATGTTGCTCTTTTCTTCTTTATTTTGTAACATACAAGCAATAGTATGGCATCTATGCCTATGCTCTCTAGAATTTTGATTTATTTTCATTCTATTTTCAATTTGTGATTGTGTAGGAGTGGGTTTTTCAACCATAGGTTTCTTTTCTTCCCTTAGGTGAGGAAGATAAGGAACCATGGGAGGTTGTTCAACCACTTTCTCTTTCTCTTTGTAAACTTTCTTGATTTTAGGAGGCACAATGGGATTGATTTGATTGTCTCATGGTATCTTATATGAAATGGGTGAAGGATTTTTAATAGGCTATTTTTTGTTAGTTGGAAGGGCTTTTGTTCAATCATGGTTTCGTCAAGGATAGGTGGCTCAATCATGGGTTGAGGCACATTTCTAAGGGATAATTCTACTATGCACTTTGTCTTAAAATTTTGATAAGATTTGAAAAATAAATCTATGTGGGGTTCAATAGGTTCAATAGGTGAGCAGGACAAAATAAATCCAACAAAAAAGTTCCCATGAGAAGACATAGGATTAAAGCCACAATGGTGCACTGTAAAGATTTCATTGCCAAAGAGAAACTTCAAACATTTATGCACAACTAATGGGACAACATTCATGGAGAAAAGCCATGAATAACCTACGTTCACATCAAATTGATCCAACATTGGGATGATGGTGAATGAGACATTTAATGTTTTTGGTCCAACCTTTAGAGGGAGATTTATCAAGCCAATCATAGGGCAAGAAAAATCATTAAGCATTTTAATCCATGCTTTCATTATTTCATATGTATCTTTATAGATTTCATGCACAAATAGGAATTCTTCAGTGATCATATTCTCTACATAGAGAAGTTCAATTAATACCCCATTGGTAGGCTTGCCATTGATTCTTCTAGCTATGTAAAGAGGACCATCGGGTGTATGTTTTCAATTATGTCATTTTGTGAGAAAGCAATATCAAGGGGTATTTTGGTTTGTCCCTTACGATTTTTAGCATCAATAAAGTTGAACAAGATATGTATATTATCACTCTTGATATTTGAAGTTCTCATTAAGGAGGTAGGCTACATAAAATAATTATTTCATTTTTAGTCTTAAGCATCTTTCTTAGGTTAGCTAGCATAGGAGCCACATTAGGACTCACAAGAATTTAAAATTTATGTATACCTTCATGTATTCTTCTTATTTTTTCTTGTGGCACATGAGAAACATCATGGACATTGGTTGTAGGTAAGGAAGTCAATGGAAATGAGGTATGTAGGCTATGATCCATAGAGGGTTGATTATCAACATTATTAGTGAAAGAGTTGGAAAACCAAAGATCCACAATGAATGGTGTATCGTGGGATGAGATGAGTCTCGAACTATGTCTCACAATAATGTTTCTAATAGGACACCAAGTTGTAAAGCTCATACAAGATTCACAAACTTAATGTCAACGTAAAATAGAAAGAGGGTAAAATGCAATGCAATGACCTAGGGTGTAATATATAAATGCAATTTTGAAATTCTAAACAAGGTAATTCTTTGATTACACTATGTAAAACTTGAAAATAATGTCTTGTAAATACAATTTTGAAATCACATAATGCACTAAATCTAAATATGATCAAATTAAAGAAACATAAATTCTACAAATAGATACAGAGAGCTGAAAACAACAAACAAAAATTGAGAAATGAATGTTTTAATGCCCAGAAAATTAGGAAATGAACTTGATTAGGGACTCATTCACCCTAGGGAAAATTGGTCCTAGGTTAGGGTTTTTAAAAAAAATTTCTATAGATTTCTAAGTTAATATTAGCAGTTTCCATATATTGGTCTGAAATAGCAAGTTACAATATTAATTTTCTAAGAAATGAAGGTTGAATGCAAATGGAAAATGTGACAAATTGACAACCTAGAAAACCTAATTTGATATGCAATTTCATTTCAATTTTTAAATACCAATGTATATGATGTAATGCTATGTAAATGATATGTAAAATGAATATTTTTTTGGTATTTTTTAAATTTAAATAATTGAAATATGCGATCCTAAAACCTTTAAATATTTGTAATGAGACTCAATTCAATGCAACAAGATGCAAATGAATGCAAGATATTAATCTAGGGTGAAAAAGGACTCCAAAATCAGAAAATGCAATGAAAAACTTGGGTTCACCACAATGAAATGAAGAAAAATAATGGTTATGATAAAGGGGAGGTTCACAAAAAGGATAATAAATAACCCTATTTTCCACTATTTCATTCAAGAAATGAGATCAAATTAATGAAGTGACTTTCAACCAAAAGGTTAATCAAATCAATGTATGAATCAACAAATTTCTCCTTTATATAAGCTATAAAATACAAATGAAAGACTGTACTCAAAACTACTGGAAACAAAAGTCAAAAGGTAGATTTGGAAAATGAAAAATAATGTGTAATAGCCACCAAAAGTCACTTTTTAAAGTTCAATGAGGACTCATCCACCCTATGGTGAATGGGTTCTGGCTAGGGCTCTACAAAAATCCTTTTTGGGTTCTCTTCTATTGTGTTTGCACTCCTAGATTCTCAATTTTCACTGTCTGATAGCTATAAATAAATTATATAGAAGAGTTTACGTGAAATGACAACTTTTGTTGCAACTTTGACAACTTTGCAACTTTCTTCAATTTTTCTTTCAAAGGATCTTCCACCTAAAAACTTACAATCACACATCAAAGAGAGGAAAAATTTTGCTTATTAGGTGCATAGAGGTTTTCCTTGGTCAAACTCCATTTTGGTAATTAAACATTTAAATGAAACAATGAAATGAAACAAATAGCATGAATGAATGATGGATGAACAAGCAATGCCACAACTCACAAAACCTTTTTTTGAACCTTGGATTGTAGATCTACAACTTACATGAATTGGATTCAATGAATGTGGACTTTGAACATGAAACTTGATTTGAAATGTTGCCTTCAGTGCTTGAATAGATCTAAAACAATGAGAATAGGGGGGTTCTTTGCTAGTTATGGTTTAGGATAGAGAAAAAACCTTTTCCAATTATTTTATTGAAGGGAAACCCTAAAGATCTCAAACTAAGATATGCAAGAGAGAAAGAGATATTGTAATAGGGTTGTCCTAGGGTATGATTGTAAGCTAATGAGGGCTTCACCATCAAGCTAGGGCTTGGAAATAAAAAATAAATGAAATTTGTAATGTTTAAACCTAATGCAATGCAATCCTTCACTAAATGACCTAAAAAAGCATGTAAAACACAATAGAGAATAATTCCAAGATGAAATGTGTGCACCTAGAAACCTGATAAAGGTTGGATGGAGCTCTCAAATGCTGAAAATCCTAATTTTAAGGCATACTAGGACTCATATGTTAGTCTGGGTGATTTAGTCCTAGATTAAGGTTTCTAAGCATAAACTAGAATCTAGTAAAAGGGTGTCTAGAACTACAAAAATATGGAAAATGGCCTATACTGGGAATCATATGCTAGAACTAGTGTATCAGTTTAGTTAAGGTTTTCTAAAGCCTCAAAGTGTAAATCTTCTCCTTAATGTCTACTTTTTCCTTTGCAATTGATTTCTAGATCTGAAACCTTGGTTTACAGTTTGTAGAAGACTTCCAATGATCTCCAATGCAAGGTGACAACTTTGACAACTTTCTCCAACTTGATCCTTAGAAGGTCTTCAACCTAGATCTACAAAACACACACTAAAGAGAGGGAAAAATATTTTTTTTCTAGTGGATAGGGGTTTTCCTTGGTAAAACCCCATTTTGGTAATCAAACCTTGAAATGAAATCAAATAAGAAAAGAGAATGATGAATGAAAAAAGTGTAATATTAGAACTCACCAAACTCTAGCAATAAAGTGTTGAAAACATGTATGAGATGGCTCCAATGGATGTAGATATTGACTCTTTCTTGAATAGGATAGATCTTGACTTGAACACTTCCTTGAATCATAAAAACCCACATCACAGTTGTTACCTCAAAAACAAACATGATGCATGAAGACTCTGACATGATGCTTGATGCTTGAAGAATGCTCTAAAACACTTGATAATCAACTCTTGAAGACTCTTGAATGCTCTTGCAAAATATTTAATGCTATTGTAAACTCAAATTTTCCATAAGGATCACTTGATTTCTTGTTAGGTCAAAAATGAGTGAAATAACCTTGTTTTTATACCAAATTATACCATTTTTTTCAAAATTACAACACTACAAGCCGACATCAAATCTAAGAAGATAGAATCCCACCAAAAATTTGAATTAATTTTAATTTTGGGCCACATAGGACTCATATGCCCAAGGTGGTGTATGAGTCTCATTAAGCATTAATTATGGGACATTTTTTAATTTTTTGAAAAAGGTGTCAAATCCAAATCGGGGCCCAAAAACCTAGGTATTCTATTTAGAAATCTAGGGATTGCAATGCAAGTAGATATTATCATATTTGACATTTATATTATTATTTGAAGATAAAATTACTTAGTTGAATAGAAAATCATAGAGGTCATGATAAACACATCTTCTTGTTCAAAACATGGTACAATAAATTGAAATTATGTTATAGAGGTTGTGCTCCATGGAAGGGTAAGGAACCAAAGTCGTAAGAGTTAAATTTTGTATGGTTACAAATGCATCCAAGTATGATTTCACTGCAGTAATTGTATGCTTCTA
The DNA here is from genome assembly GCA_007258455.2 of Sequoia sempervirens. Classification (NCBI taxonomy): domain Eukaryota; kingdom Viridiplantae; phylum Streptophyta; class Pinopsida; order Cupressales; family Cupressaceae; genus Sequoia; species Sequoia sempervirens. The sequence goes on from VDFB02216589.1 coordinate 35,341, forward strand.
AAATTGTTGGCATTTAAGTATTGTTATTTTGTCTTGTTGTGGATATGTTGTGAAATTTTGTTGCAGTCAGTAATACTATAATTGCTAGTTCTAATGCAATTGTTGATTTAGGCTATAGTTGTGACCTATGAGAATCTTGTAGTTCTAGTATTTTGTTGTGGTTGTTGCCACTATGGCTTACCCTTGAAAAAATCACATATATCTTGTTTCTAAAGTTTTGGGTTTGTATTGTCAATCTATGGTCTACAAAGGAAAAAATTGTGGATCCATCCTCAGTCATCAAACTAATTTTGTGTGTTAATTATTTCTTTAGCTTATAGGCAAGAGCTATTGTGTTACAAGAACATTTATGGTTTGCTAGGAAACTATGTATTTTTTTAAATTACACAAGTTTTAAAATGGGAAAAACATAGCAAAACACTAAACATTAGAAAAATGACATGATATTTATAAAATAACAAATAAAGGTTTTTGTTATTTCATGCCAAATTTATTGTGTAGATATTATAATAAACATATAACATGTACTAAACATAAAATTATTACTACAATAATGGAAATGTCTGTAGACATGTCGAAAGATTCAAAACATTTCAATACTCTCATGGAGGTGGGTGTGCCCTGACCAATTTGAAAAATTGTTGAAGTTAATGTTTACATCATTACATGTGAATTTTCCATTGTGCACTTTGAATTTTTTTTTGGAAAATTCTTATAAGTGGAAAATTGTTTCCTTATTTGAAAAGCTTGGATTTTTTATCATATTCATTTTAATCACATTCTTTTGAACTAACTAGAGTTTACGTGAAAAAACTTGTGAGTTTTATTGGATAATACCCAGGTTTGACTATTTTTCCATGTATTGGGTCAAACAAGCACAGTAAAATGATTGATACTCTCTAACTCCCATGCAATTCTACTATGCTTAAACCAAGAAAATAAAGGAAAAGGCCATGAGTACATATCATAAAATCCTTAAAAGTCAATAATGACATTAAATTTATTTAATGGGAAGAGAATAATCGACCATGGTATTGTTTTCAACTAAACCCTTAAGTATGTTTGATGAAGGATGGGTAAAATTGGATAAGAAATCAAAAAATACTATTTGCTTGTGTTTTCATAACTCTAGGTTGTTCAATGGGTGATTAATCCAAGAAGGTGAGACACATACACACATGGCCAGTATGCACTCACACACACACACACACAAGTGGCTAAGGGAAATTCATACCCTTGTTCAAACTTCTCATATGGTTGAAACTCATAAATAAACAAGATGGCTCCACAGGAATGCAAGGTGTGTTATGCAAGGTGGTCATATAACAAAAAAATTATAAATGTCAAATGTAAATAACGTTAATAGGATTCTTTCTTAACTCATGTGAGGCCTTAACTTAGGGGCCATTGTGCCTAATGTCTCCAAGAGAGAACCAATCAAAGAATAAAAGATTCACAACTTAGGGGATGCAATATGTTGCATCAAGCCACTAAGAGGAATGTAATATGCTAAGATAGATCATGCTCATGAAGGACATCACATGAAGTAAGAAGACTGCACCATGAAACATGAGAAATGCAAAAGAAATAACACCAATGTATGCCCCCACATTAAAGAAATTGCTAAACACCATGCTATGGGAGATTACTTTAAAGTAGAAAATGATAAATGCTAACAATAAACAAGACATGAGAGCTAACTTGGAAAACCCTATGCCAAGTCATATGTTTCCAAATAAAACTACGTCATGTAAAGAAAAGAGAGGGGTTGCCCCCAAAATAAAACTCCAAACACATGATGGATATATGGATTTGGGGTCAGTATATTGTTATTGTTATGTTTTTTAGAGAGCTCGAAACCATCATCATTCCTTGAATACTCATAGAACTAGAAGAATGACACAAAGAGAATGAAAATAGAGAATTTTTTTTTGGGTCAACATGGAAGAGACATGAATGTCTTGATGTCTTGCATCATCCCCAG
>VDFB02216590.1:0-11295 GCA_007258455.2 Sequoia sempervirens
ATGTTAGTCCTATTTTGGGTCTGATTTTGTGTGCTCACAGGCTGAGAACTGGAGGTCTGGCTGATATTTTCTCCAGAAGGCTTGGAATGTGCATCATAGGTACCTAAAATAGCCTTCCTAATTGCAGGAAACCTTAATAACTCAAATGCTGAAAGATTTACCTTTAATTTCTTGAACTCCTTAGCAACATATGAAGCCATCTGCTCCTCGCTCATATCGGTGGAGATGTCCTTAGAAGGTTCCTCCACCTTGTCCTTGCTTGTTTGAACAACCTTTTCTTTTTGTGAGTCAGTTTGAGCCTGTCTTTCCTTGGAAAGATACTGCTTGGAAACATGTGGAAAAGATGGATTATTGCTAGCATTAGGATCTGGGGGAGTACTGAAGTTGTTAGGAGGAATGGAAGTGGTGAAAGGTCCTCCAGCCTGGGGATGCCTATGAGGCATATCTCTCAATCCCTGTCTCTGGAACATTTGTACTTCTTCAACATAATTTTCTTCCTGATCGAGGGGACCATTATCATTCATTTCTTCTTCATTGAACAATCGAGCAACCTCATCTCCATTGCATACCTGATCTGCCCTTTCTTCTTGAGAGTCAGGTTCCTCTTCAGGTACATTCTCCCTACTGGCAGGGAAAGGAGCGTGGTTCAAAACCAGCACAGGAGCATCATAAGGACTAGAGGGAACAATCTCCTGCCCATTTGCATTATTCTCTACCTTATATTGAAAAATAGAGGCAGTAGTTTGGAATTCTGGACACTCTAATTCTGAATGCTGACTTGTCTTATGGAGCCTGCACCATCCTGATAAGGCTGCTTCAGCCAGATATACACCACTGAGAGGCTTGTCCAGACTGACTGGCTGATTTGCAGACTGGTTGACTACTTGATTAGCTGGTTGATCCAATGGGGTGGGGACTCCTCCATTATTAGGGCCTGTATTCCAAGTCCTACTTTTCCCTTGTGATTGCCTCTTATCAAATCCAGATCCACTACCTTGACCTCTATCAAAGTTCTGTCTCCTATCATTATTATAGCCTCTGTCATTGTTGTAACCCCTATCCTGATTGTATCCCCTGTCATTGTGGAATCCTCTATCATTACGCTGTCCTCTGTCAAAATTCTGCCCTTGTGAAAATTCTCTGTTCTGATTGGATTGCATACTCTTCTGGGCAGCATGCAGTTGACTATTTTGATTCCTTAAGTAGGTCACCTCCAGATTCAACTTCTTTATCTGTTCAGCCATTTCATCAATCCTCTCCCTATTTGGATCTCGATAAGGAGGCTGGCTTGGGTTACTCTAAGGAGGGACAGACATTGTATTAGATCCCATAGACTGATGCAATACCTCAGAATTTTGCAAATAAGCAGGGAAACTATTTGGCTGTGACTGATACATAGGCTGATTAACCTGCTGCTGGGGAAAATTCATCATAGGAGAAACCTGGCTCATGGGAAGACCAGGATGTGGCACCAAGGGTAACTGAGGTACTGGATTCATGATTGGAGTATGGTTGGTGAGTGCCTGATTTACTACCTGAACTTGATTAGGGTGTGCAACTAGTCCTAAAGAAGGCAACGGTCCAGTTATATGTTGCCTCAGATCTGTGCTAAGCTTAACAACCTCTGTATATGCATCAGTTAGGGTACTTGGAGGATTGGGTCTCCATTTCAGGAAGGTTGCTGTCAAGCTATCTAGAGCTTCATAATAGATTCCTAGGGCAGTATTGTCATCCAAGACATAAGGATCTTGAAGTCTGGTGTATGCGCGGTGAAACCTATTATTGAAACTGGATATGGGTTCATTGACCTCTCTTTTGACTCTGGTGAATTGTAGGTACAATTCATTGGCACTGATAGGTATTCTGAACTTTTGTAAAAAGGCAGTTTCAAGATCATTCCAATTGAGAATTGAACCATAAGGGAGGTGATTGTACCAATAAAAAGCTTCTTCTCCTAGTGAATAAGGGAACAACCTACAGGCAACATCCTCATGGACAATCCCTCTATCCTTGAGACAGGTTTGGAAGATCCTTATGTGTTCTTCTGCAGTCCTATTTGGGTCATTAACATGAAACTTTGAGTAGAAGTGTTCAGGGTTTTTGGGCATTACATTATAGGCCTGGAAGAATAAGGGAGATGGATTATTGGCAAGGAAAGCCATTGGTAAGAGTGGGGGTGGTGGTTGTGGTTGGTTAACGATAGGCTGGGGCTGTTGAATGGGAACTGCCTCAGGGATGGGTATAGCCTCAACCTCAGGGTGTGAAGATATGAATGATGTTGGTGAAGGGATAGGTGATGATGATTCTCCCCTCCCTCTCCAGGTCCTTCTGACCTAGTGGAGGCTGTAATTCTTGTAGAGTCCTCTTATCTGTGGTAGATCACGAGAGTACATTCCTCACATCTCTCTGGAGAAGATTTCCAGAAAGCGATCTAGATGTGCTCATTGAGCCCTCCTTCTAGCCTTGATCACGGTGATGGTGTTTTACTGCGGTAACAACTGGACATAATGCAATATTCTATCTCTCTTGAAAGGTTATTTTCAACAATAAATCGTTAAAAATCACCCCAAGGTCTCTCGGGTGTTAGGTCATAACAATGCATAAACAACTCAGATAATTATGTGAAAATGTTGGTAATCACAATCGGACCTTGCTACAAGCAAACTATATCTTTCCACTTATCAGATCTTGCAATCTGATGATCTTAAATCCTAAATCTGACCAGATAATAAAGAAATAGCAAAAGATAAGGGTGCAGGGATTTGATAAAATCTATACTATTCCTAGAATGAACAATGTAAGTGACATATATCTGGAATGGACCTATCTCAAATAACCAGTTCTCGATCAACCCACAATGCAATCTTACAAGAACGGTGCAATCTTCTGAGGTATACAGATTTTCAAATCATAGACATTCATCTACAATTGAACTTAAGCATATTAAATATATGGTCCAGGTTGACTTCACCAGCCTACTACAATCAGATAGTTACTGGGAGTATAGACCAGAGATAGCTACAAACATTCCAAATATGAAATCATAAACATCATTCATCAAACTAAAACTAATCTAATTACGAACACTGAAACCCTAAATCTTCAAAGATAGAACAATAGAACCATGCAAGATAAAATAACACAAGAGATTTCACCAGATAAATCACAATGCCATCTGTTGTATTAGATCACCAAAATGCTGCAACAATTCAACTGTTCTGATTACAATACTTGCTTCAAGAAATTAACTAATACTTCTACTACAAAAATGCTCTAGCTCTTTCTGCTCTTACTTATCTCTACTACTTTCTAGCTAACCCTTTACAATGAGGCAAGAATGCCCTTTATAGCAAGTCCCAAGACATGTCGGCCCAGCCAACATTTTTTACAAAATAAGAATAACAGCCCAAAACAAGTCGGCCTAGGAAGAATCAAACTAAGGCACACATTAAATGCCATTCACCATCAAGGTCGGCCTTGACACAATCCTCAATGCGGTCTGGTCCAATGCATGCCCTATGATAATAGGGAAGCACAAATCTCAAAATAGGCATTAACTGCCACTTCCCTTATCCTTTCTCTGAACCGATGACCCCTGGACCCTCAAGAACCCTCCATCCAACTCGGTGACAGGTGGCAAAGGTAATACCCTAATCCGACATTTAATGGAGTCAATTTCATCTTTTGACTGTTCAACAATCTTGTCCCAATCCTCCTTGCTGGCCAGATATCTATCCATTACTGCAAGGTATGTAGTTGCATCATCAAGTTGGTGGCCAGTTAGAACACTCTCAGAATCCAGGGCATAAACTTCATGCCACCACTCTTTCAGCTGTTCCAGACTTAGATATTTTGGAGCAATCTTTCTCCTTCCAGTCATCACCTCAAAGAAGGCAATGCATCCATCATACACTGTAGTAAGATCACCATCAATTGATTTCTTTCGTTTTTGGATCTTCTTTATAGCCTTCTGTCTAATCTGCAGAGCCTCAAACCATTCCCAGGGTTCATCCAACCTGGAAGAAGGAAGAATTCCATCCGTAGCCAATTGTTCTTTACCATGTCCCATGATGACCCTAGACTTCTGCAGCAAGAGATCCATGTCCTCCTTGTCCTGGGACAACACATGCTCCAACAATTCTTTAGCCCTGATCGCATCCTTTCCAACTGATAGGATTTCCTTAATGGTATCATCTCCCTTTACTTGCACATTCATCAGCCAATCTATCGCAGTTTGAGCTGAGGCCTTCATTTTTTCAATCCCGGAGATTGTTTCCTTGGGCAGAAAGCCGAGAGTAGCAGAAGAAGAAGGATGGAGAGACTGTAGAGGTTTCATTACTTCCTCCAAGCATTTCCTAAGTCTTTCGTTCTCCTTCTTCAGCTCATGCTTGGTTTGGGTCTCTTTCCTCAACCTACCGATAATCACAGCACTTGACCCTTCATATTATTCAATGTCCTGTTCCATGGAGGCCGGTCCAAGGTTGATAGTCCGCACATTGTAATCTTGACCAGTGACCTCCTCTCTTGTCTTGTCTGCGGCAGGAGTGGCAATGTGGATGACCCTGTTATTTGCCTCATCTCTTTCCACCTTGGACACCACCTTAGCTGCCTTCCTTTTCTTCCCTTCGCCAATCTTGGACAACATTTCATCCCAATCCAGGGGAGTGTCTTCAACTACCACCTGCTTTTCTCGCACTTCTCAAGCGAGTCCTGGCTGCGTGCTCCACCTTATTTCTTTTGTTCCTTGTTTCTTCTCGGGCCGCTCACATTTCTTCTTCCTCTGCAGTTATTTTATCCTCCTCTTTCTCAGGGAGCTTCTCACCTTGATCAGTTTCTTCAAGCTCCACCTCTGGTTGTACCGGTGATGGGGTTTTAGCAGGGATGTCTTCTTCCAGCTCAGGTGATCCACGACCTCGGTCACTTTCTGGAGAATCTTCATATTGCACCAAAGGAGAAGTACGTCCTTCCTCCTCTTCAACTTCCAGCTCTGCTGCTTCACTAAAGAGTGCCCCTTCCTTGAAGAGCTCCGCCTCTCCGCTAATTTCATGCTCCTCTGGAATTTCCGGTTAGGTGCGCTTGGTGGAGGAGAAGCAACCCTGGATGGCTCCGTGACTGGTGACTTTGGAGGAAGATCCATCTTTTGCACAGTGTCCTTTGGAGAGGGAGTCCTAGATCTCCTCATGTAAACTTTTGTCTTTTCTCCTCTTGAACTCTCCACATCCACAATAGGGGGCTCATCTTTTGAGGCAACCTGACCCTTCTTCCTTGAAGTTCTGGAGGTTCTTGTCTTCTTCGGTGGTGGAGGAGCATCCTCCTCTTCTACTTTTTCTGACCCTTCCTCATCAGAGGACTTACTAATTGTCAAAGTCTTCCATCTCCTCTTCCCTTTTGGCTTCCTCTTTGGTTCAGGCTCACTTTCCTTGGGACCTCTGATCTTTATCTTGAAAGGAGAGCTCTTTGCAGTTTTCCCTTTGGGGTCATCATCCCCGGATTCCTCTGAAGTAGACATGGGATTGAGGTCTCCCATCAGATTGAAGGTACAAGTCACCTTCTCACTCTCCAGCTCCCAAATTTTGTGTTTCAACCAAGAAGAGGTGAATTTCATGACTGGGGCCATTAGGTCCTCCAACTCTGTGACCTCATCAACATTCCAACTGATGTCTCCGATCGACTTGTCTTTCACAGCTTCATAGGCATGATCCTGTACCAGATTTCCATCATCTTCTAGTTGGTCTGGGATCAACTTAACATTATACTGTCTGATTGCATCGACAAGGAATCTAGAATACCTCTTTTTCCTTGCTTCAAAATCATCCTTGATGTTGGCCCAATAGTCCTCTAGGTCACTTTTATGCCGGTACTCCCTAGTGGCCTTCTTCTGTGCCTATCCTGTGATATCAAAGTTCATCCTCTTGGAATGGAAGGAGAAACCATACGCTGCCAACTCCTCCCCTGCAGTATGTGCTGACTGGATGGAAGGACACACTTCTGCCACACCAATCCCAAGAGGAAAATCTTCACCGAAGCTCGTCTTATGCTTTTCTTTCTTCACAATGGCATCAAACTCACCAATCTGCCTCACAACCTCCAACAAAACAATGTGATCAGTAGGATACCGAGGTAACCTATATGGAGCGATCGGGCATCCATCAATTCTAAGGTAGGTGAAGGTGGGAAATTGGATGAACCAGGTGCCATAATTCTTTATCAACCCTTTGGCTCCATCTGATAATCTCATATGCTCAGCATTCTGGAGCATCCTGGTGATATGCATCGTGAATGCATCATTGGCTCTCCGGTAGTCTTTGTGTCCTAGATGCAACTCCGGGTAGATCTCATAAATTTTGTCCTATCCAAATGTCCCTCGAGGATTCAGACCCCTATATGGGTAGAATCTAGCTAATACATACATCACATACGAGGACATGGTGAATTTCTTAGTCTCTAGGATGTTCCTTAACTATTTTTCAATCTCAGAACTAATAAGTCCTGCCCAATGGTAATTGGTGCCCTGTTCAATCTTGCTAATCACATGCACCATCCAGCTTTCTAACTCCCTGACGGTCTTCAAACTAGCTACCCTGCTCAGAAATGTTATAGCATCATAGATATCTGACCTGAATTTAACCCTGTGCAGTTGCTTGGGTAGTTTAGAGTGATTGGATTTTGGTTTCTCTAACCATGAGTTGATCATCTGTTGAGCTTTGGCTGGCTCACTCTCATAGTATGTTTTAGCCATGTCTATGTTCAGAGCACACACAGAAGACAAGTCTGGCATGTTGAAGGCCTGGGAAATGGAAACAGGACTGAAGTTAGCCAAAACTCTCCCCTCAGTGCTAACCACCCTTCATGTATCAAAATCGTACTGCCGAGCACATTCCAGAATTAGCTCATAACATTGAATTGCCGGAGGAAACCCAGCCACATGCACTAGCCTGGACTTCATCATTCCATTCCTTAGGGTGGACAAATCCTTTTGAGCCTTCCTCTGCTTAAATTCTTCATATCTCCAGGCCCCAACATTGGTATCAGACACCTCGACCCATACAGAAGACACCCTGCTCTCATGAAGCTGACTCTTCATATCCAATCTTAGTCTCTCTGCCTCAGAAATGGAGGACCCCTCCGTGCCACCCTTAGATTTTCCGACAGGAGCCTTGCTTGATTCCGCCTGTACTTACAAAAGACATCATTAGTATTCAATTATTATACATATTCCAACCCAAAGATTAGCCTAAAATTATATAAAGCAATCAAAATCCACCGCAAACTTCTAATCTTTGAGAATCTGGAGAAATGAAGCAGTCAGGGAAAACCATGTAAATCGGGAAAATCCAGTTGGGGCGGAATTTCGGAGAAATCCGACCCAGACGGATTCCTGTTGCCAAGTCATCATAAGTCACATAAATCGTTAGTACAGCCCAAAAATCATTAGATTATCATGAAATTTACTTGTTAGCAACAAGAATTTAAGCGATTGGCATTCACTCCATTAGTCCTATCTTCAAAAAATCAAAAAGGATAAGGCCAGACAGGAAAACCGGAAAAATATGGATGGGATGGATTTTTGCGGACAGCTAGAAATGTTTCGAAAATTAGCCCAGTCCACGGAATAAGCCTAAACCAGGAAAATCCAGGTGCACAGAACTTCTGCGGACACCATGGGAACCCTGACGAAGGGAGACCCGCAAACTGGCGATTAAATGATCACGCAATCTTTTCTACCTGAGTTCTAATGGTCTCAAAACTGATGCAAATTAACAGAATTCAAGTTGCACATGATCCCAAACTCCCAAAGTTCTTAAATGACGAGTCCATATGGTGAAATGGCGATGCCCTAATTCCAATAACTAGACCTCCGAAATTAAAGCCCGGGTAAGCTCATGATTTCAAAGAAAATTATCATTTGGGTGATTAACCAATGGACACAAGGATGTCTCCAAGGTACGAGGAGGCTGGGTCAAATATACATCATGAAATAGCAACAACCCTATAGGAAGTTGGCCAATTTGGGCAAGATGAACCGAAACCCTAATCGTCCCAGAGTGCGGCGAACGACACACTTAGGGACTAGCCCTATTCAGCCAAGGCTACGAAAAACCCATCCAACTCTAAATTGATAAACAAAACGCACACAAAGAGGATGATAAAAATTGATGAAGGGAAAAGTCAAACTCAAGTTCTACAAATATAAAATTGTGACCAAGCAAAGGCTGACCTGAAATGACAATTATTCAGCATTTAAACACTCAATCATCACGCAAGCAAACAAAAGGGGCCATCGATAACATACCATGGACTGATTCAGTTGAAACTCGGGGTCGAAGAAGCAATCACGAAGCAAACATATCCTTAGCAACCAAATCCAGACATCGACGCCCAACAATCCACACGCAAGTAGCACAGGATCAATGCTCAAAGGTCGAATAAAAACACTTAATCGCCAGAGCAGCAAGCAAGGTGAACAATGAAATCAAAATGATGTTTAAAATGCCCTAGATCTGCCCATATACGCGTTTGAGCAAAGGTACCTTGGTCATTAATGAATGACAAGATGTGTCTGACAAGTCTAGAAACCCGAGCCCATGATGGAATTTTAGAAAATCTCAAAATACACGGAAATCCAGATGAACAAAAATTTCGCAGAAATGCAGAAACCAGGAATATAATGACGTTCGGGATTTGGTGCATCGGAAAACTACTTAACCGAAGCACAAATCTCAAAATAGGCATTAACTGTCGCTTCCCCTATCCTTTCTCTGAACTGATAATCCCTGGACCCTCAAGAACGCTCCATCCAGCTTGGTGACAGGTGGCAAAGGTAATACCCTAAGCTGACATTTAATGGAGTCAATTTCATCTTTTGACTGTTCAACAATCTTGTCCCAATCCTCCTTGCTGGCCAGATATCTATCCATTACTACAAGGTATGTAGCTGCATCATCAAGCTGGTGGCCGGTTAGAACACTCTCAGAATCCGGGGCATAAACTTCATGCCACCACTCTTTCAGCTGTTCCAGACTTAGATATTTTGGAGCAATCTTTCTCCTTCCAGTCATCACCTCAAAGAAGGCAATGCATCCATCATACATTGCAGTAAGATCACCATCAATTGATTTCTTTCATTTTTGGATCTTCTTTATAGCCTTCTGTCTAATCTGCAGAGCCTCAAACCATTCCCAGGGTTCATCCAACCTGGAAGAAGGAAGAATTCCATCCGTAGCCAATTGTTCTTTACCATGTCCCATGATGACCCTAGACTTCTGCAGCAAGAGATCCATGTCCTCCTTGTCCTGGGACAGCACATGCTCCAACAATTCTTTAGCCCTGACTGCATCCTTTCCAACTGATAGGATTTCCTTAATGGTATCATCTCCCTTTACTTGCACATTCATCAGCCAATCTATTGCAGTTTGAGCTGAGGCCTTCATTTTTTCAATCCCGGAGATTGTTTCCTTAGGCAGAAAACCAGGAGTAGCTGAAGAAGAAGGGTGGAGAGACTACAGGGGTTTCATCACCTCCTCCAAGCATTTCCTTAGTCTTTCATTCTCTTTCTTCAACTCATGCTTGGTCTGGGTCTCCTTCCTCAACCAACCAATGATCACTGCACTGGACCCTTCATACTCCTCTATGTCCTGCTCCATGGATGCCGGTCCAAGGTTGATAGTCTGCACACTGTAGTCTTGGCTAGTGACCTCTTCCCTAGTCTTGTCTGTAGCAGGGGTGGCGATATGGATAACCCTGATGTTTGTTTCATCTCTTTCCACCCTTGAGACCACCTTAGCTGCCTTCTTTTTCTTCCCCTTGCCGATTTTGGATAGCATCTCATCCCAATCCAAGGGAGTGTCTTCAACTACTACCTGTTTCTTTCTCACAATCTCCTTCTCAAGCCAGTCCGGGGCTGCAGGCTCCACCCAGATTTCTTCTGTTCTTGTTTCTTCCAGCTGTTCTGTCATTTTCTCTTCTTCCTCTGTAGTTACTTTATCCTCCTCTTTCTCAGGGAGCTGCTCACCTTGATCAATTTCTTCAAGCTCCACCTCTGGTTGTACCGGTGATGGGGTTCTAACAGGGATGTCTTCTTTCTGCTCAGGGGATCCGTTACCTTTGCCATTCTCTGGAGAATCCTCATACATCACTAGAGGAGAAGTATTCCTTTCCTCCCCTTCTGCTTCGAGCTCAGCTACCTCGCCAAAGAGTGTCCCTTCCTCAAATGGCTCCGCCTCTCTGCTAGTTTCATGCTTCTCTGAAATTTCCTGTCCAAGTGCACTTGGTGGAGGAGAAGCAACCTTGGATGGTTCTGCAGTTGGTGATTTTGGCAGAGGATCTGCCTTTGGCACAGTGTCCTTCGGAGAGGGAGTCCTAGATCTCCTCATGTAAACTTTTGTCCTTTCTCCTCCTAAACTCTCCACATCCACAATAGGGGGCTCATCTTTTGAGGCAACCTGACCCTTCTTCCTTGAAGTTCTGGAGGTTCTTGTCTTCTTCGATGGTGGAGGAGCATCCTCCTCTTCTACTTTTTCTGACCCTTCCTCATCAGAGGACTTACTAATTGTCAAAGTCTTCCATCTCCTCTTCCCTTTTGGCTTCCTCTTTGGTTCAGACTCACTTTCCTTGGGACCTCTGATCTTTATCTTTAAAGGAGAGCTCTTTGCAATTTTCCCTTTGGGGTCATCATCCCCGGATTCCTCTGAAGTAGACATGGGATTGAGGTCTCCCATCAGATTGAAGGTACAAGTCACTTTCTCACTCTCTAGCTCCCAAATTTTGTGTTTCAACCAAGAAGAGGTGAATTTCATGACTGGGGCCATTAGGTCCTCCAACTCTGTGACCTCATCAACATTCCAGCTGATGTCTCCGATCGACTTGTCTTTCATAGCTTCATAGGCATGATCCTATACCAGATTTCCATCATCTTCTAGTTGGTCTGGGATCAACTTAACATTGTACTGTCTGATTGCATCAACAGGGAGTCTGGAATACCTCTTTTTCCTTGCTTCAAAATCATCCTTGATGTTGGCCCAATAGTACTCTAGGTCACTTTTATGCCGGTACTCCCTAGTGGCCTTCTTCTGTGCCTCTCCTGTGATATCGAAGTTCATCCTCTTGGAATGGAAGGAGAAACCATACGCTGCCAACTCTTCTCCTGCAGTATGTGCTGACTGGATGGAAGGACACACTTCTGCCACACCAATCCCAAGAGGAAAATCTCCACCGAAGCCTGTCTTATGCTTTTCTTTCTTCACAATGGCATCAAACTCACAAATCTGCCTCACAACCTCCAACAAAACAATGTGA
>VDFB02216595.1:0-20870 GCA_007258455.2 Sequoia sempervirens
TCAAATGAAGATCCCATCTACAAAAGTGAGTTTGAAGCCAGGTTTCATTCATTCAGTTATTTGCATTTTGTTTTTGAAGTGCTTGTTTTGTTTAATGATCAACTAGTTTGAATTGAAAAATGTGTTTTATTTAAGCTTCCTTATGTAGTATTTGTTAGTTAAAGGGATTTTTTTTTGGTGTTTTTTCTTTATTGCACTTTTCTTGGTCGAATATTGCTTTTCCCATGTCATTTTTTATAAGGTCATTTTGTGTACTCATATAAGGGTTTGAGTTGTGAAATTATAGTATTTTGTTCCCTATAAGTGTTGTTTTAGAAAAATCAAAAATAAATTTCCCTACAATGTCACAGTTTACGCATAGGAATCTTGATAGCGCAACATGCAAGTTTGCTTATGAATATGATAATAGAGGGTATGAATCTATGACATTACAGTTTTTGGCTTAGTTGTGAGTGAAAAATAGCATTAGTATCCTTACACTTACCTATCTAGATGGGTCTTTCTAATGCTCGAGCGAGAAACCCTAATACGCAAAATAGGTTGAGGAAATAGCATTAGTATCCTTGCCTATGGGGTTTTCAAGATAAGGGTTAATTTTAGATCTTCATCTATTCTTTATTTCTCAAAATTGTTCTAATGTTGGGAACAAGAAGCCCTAGATCTGCCTTCTAGACATTGAACCACAACTGTATAATTCCATATTCTATATGAATTGCACACCATTTTAGAGTTTGTTAAATTCTATTTGTATATTTTTTTTGTGGTATGCAAAATAACTTGCAAATACTAATTAAGTGGAGTGAATCTATCTGGTAACAAAATTGATAAAAGCGAACTTGATTTGTGTGTTTACTTCGTGGTAAATTCCTCCTGAGCTATTTTGTATTGAGATTATGATTTTATTGGTATAACCATAGCTCCTGAAGAAACAGGCACTTGGTTTGAGTGCATAAATCAAACTTTGCACTGTTGACAGTTTGTTGGTCCAATGCTTTCATTACTTGTTGTAGGCTTGCCAAAAATTGTATTCTATTACAAAGCATTGACTATTTCTCGAATAGTTAAAGTATGAAAGTGAATTTACAAGCTTAATAAATTTGTTGTTTGATTAAAAAAAAAAAAAAAGAGATTATGTTGTTGACACTTAGCAAGGCTTATAGATACGGTGATTATCATTGGTTTATTTTATTTATGATTTATTGATTTATTTTTGATTTTTTATTTTGTACTTAATTAAATGATATTCCTTTTAGTATTGATTTTGTTAGAGGGAGACAGAAACACATAACTAGAAGTAGATAAAAGGAATATAATACTTAACAATAAAAGGAATAAGTCACAATTTAATACACTGTTTGAAAAGAAATAAACAGGAATACAATATGCATGAAAAGTACTTAGCTTTAGGTTTGATGTAAAATATTGTGGCATAGTGTATTTTGTGACTTATTGTGTTTAATGATTGGTACTCCATCAAATGACACATGTCAAACTAAAAACCTATCTTTAGTGCTCTAAGTCATTTCCATGATTGTGAAAATGAACTCCCATGGTTTGAATTCAGCACTATCCTCAAATTTGACCTATGTATGTGAATTCAACCTATTTGTCTATATATTTCACATTTTCATTCATCTTGACATTTTAGACATATATCTAAAGATTGAAAATGTTTACAAACAACTCCAAGAGCTTACTAATTGAAACTTTTCTCCATATGTTAAGCCCCTTGATTTGAATCAATAGTTTGAACAAGATTGAAGCCAAAAAAATCATGCAATATTTTTAGGACATGTATGTTGATGGCATGTTGGTGTATGCTTTGATTATGATCATATAATATAGAACAAAACACTTTAATTGATTCGTAGATTCTAGATGACCTAATAATGAATTTGGTTTTGTCCTTTTATACAATGTATAGCACACACATAACATATTGTGAACTAAAATCAACAAGTAATGAGTAGTTAGGAAGAGGGATTGTTAGTAATCAATTATTTAATTACACTTTAGCATAAGTTTACTTAGGCATATTTTATTTCCTAGGTTAATTATTTAATTCTTATCCTTATCTTGTTGAGTTGTCTTTTTACTCAAGATAAGATTAGGGTTGTGCATGATTGCCTTTTTGAAGGCTTTTGTATTATTTGTAAAACAATTTCTTTCAATAATCATTATGTTGGTTTATGCTTGCACATATTGGCTCTAAGGGTTTACAGATTTTGTTCTGAATATCTGTTGCATGTGATAGGTGATTGCTTGTAGGTGATTCTTGGGGACTGTGAAGTTGGTTTTCAACTTCTACAAGGGATACCTTAGTCCTAAGATTAAATTTGAATTAAAATCTTAAGTTTTAATTTTGTGTTGTAGATTTGAACCAAGTTCATCTTTGCAACCCCATATTTGACCCAGATGATGGAAAGGGTAAAACATAAATTGAGCCTAGACTATTAGAATGTATGAGGATATGAACAAGTTAGGTTCAAGTTCTTTGCCAAATTTTATACAAAAATGTCACTTATATGCTATTCATTATTAGGGACAACTTGGTCAATCTAAGTCCAAAATGAAAGCAAAAAAGTTCAAGGTATACAATTTTCACTTTTACAATATTATAACAATGTTATAGAATTAATTAACTCTAGTGTGAATTTATAATATTATTCTTTCTTATATTTGATTATTTTTAACAAAGAATATTAAACCTTTGGAATGTATATGAGGGTGAGGAGTTGTTGGTTGATTCCTTGTATCTTTGCATATTGTAACCACTTCTCTACAACACTTTCTACTATTTGAAAATGTTGTTCCCTTTGAATCTATTGTTTGACAATGAAGAAGAAAACTCAAGAGAAGCTATACGCATGACTTGACCTATTTCATGCCAATATGGAAATCCATAGTATCCTTGCACCTATCTAGATGGGTCTTTCTAATGGCTCATATTTTATTTTCAATCATGTTTCTAATCCTTATAAAGGTCATCAACAAGAAATAGAAAACTCTCCATCTCCTCAAAAGAACTCCATTGTTCCATACATCTCTAAACCTAATCTTATCATGTCTCCTCTTTATGTTTCCCTCATAAATCCTATCTCTAATGGCATTCAATTTTGTAGTGCTTTATGCTCTTCACAACTCATTCACCCTTTCTAAAATACAAAAATCTATCTATTGTAACTAATAGTGGAACATCAGTGGTTTACCTTTCACATGCAAAAAATTTAAACTCCAATGTCTGGCTATAAAAGGTGATGAAATTATCTACATTGACACATGTTAGTCTACGATTTGTATTAAAGAACAAACAAAAAAACTTAAAAATAAGTATAAGGATGTGCTAAAAAAGAAGATCAAAAGAGCACCCTCATTATATTTTCTTGTTGCTTTTAACTAATAGCAAAGGGAAGGGAACTTGAAGGATATAGTGAAATGTTGTAACTTGTAAGAGGCTTGAAAAAGTGGACTCTTTGATATAGTTTGCAAATAAAATAAATTCAATTCATGTAACTATGCGTCCTCAAAATTGGATCCCGAGACAAAAAGGATTGAGAGGAGCATTAGACCCACGGATCCAGGAAGGGAGAATCAGGACATGGATCCAGATAGGGATCAAGAGAGAGATCGATCCACAGTCATATTAGGCATCCTCCACTTTGATTTATTTTACATGTAGATACATGATTTGTTATACATTTTATATTGTGATTTGTCACATTATGGTTCTTAGATGATGATCGTCACATTATATACATTTTACATTATGGTTTCATATTATGGTTCATCTTATTATGTTTTATAGTATATACATTTTACATTATGGTTTCACATTATGGTTCATCTTATTATGTTTTACAATGTATATACATTTTACATTATGGTTTCACATTATGGTTCATCTTATTATGGAAATAGAAATTCTTGAAGCTAATTAGGGTTTTGAGTTGGGAAACTTTAATATTAGATTGCTCACTTTTAATCTATAAAAAAATTGAATTAATTTAATAATTTTTGGTTCAATAAGGTAGTTGGGAATGGCAGGTTGAATATGTTTTAAGGCTAATTTACCAATTATGTTCTAAAGGGTTTTGACAACTATTTACACATCAATTATTTAACATTTAACAATAAACATAATATTAATATTAAAAAACCCTAAAATAATCATATTTTTAGTTAATTTTCATGTTGTATTAAAAATTAAGAATAGGTAACTTCCACATTCACTATAAATTCTCTCAAAGTTATTGTGTCTTCTTTCTTGAAATTTTTTGAACCCATTTCTATGCTTGAAAATTATAGTTCATCACTATAAATTCTTTCTTTTATTTTTTTGGGGTTCTTTTTTCATTCCTCATTATTTGGCTTTTGATTATATATATATACACACACACATATATACATATTCATATATATATGTTATGTATATATGATTATGTATGTATGTTTGTATGTATGTGTATATATATATATATATATATATATATATATATATATATATATATATATATACTTTATTTTTGAGTTTTCTAAGTTTTTAATTTTCTTTTTTAGTTTTTGTTTGTGTGTTTCTTTTCGTGATTTATTGTTCTATTTTAGACTTATATATATATATTCCTCATTTTATTGAGTTTTTTAATTTTTTCCTTTTAGTTTTGGTTATTTGTTTGTTTCTTGATTTATTGATTGGTATTTAAATTTATTTTTCCTTTCTTCTCTTGGTTTCCAATTTAATTTTTTAGTCTTTTCTTTTTCACTTCATATCCTTATTTCTCTTATTTTTTCTTTTGTTTTATCATTTAGTGTTGTTGTCTCAATTATTGAGTCACACCTTTCGGTTTTCTTGTTTTTCTTTTCTTTCAATTCTTTTATATTTTTAATTTCTTGGTTGTCTTGGCCCACGTGTATCTTTCCCCCTCTCACCTCTTGGTCTTTTTAAGAATGGTCTAGGTCTGCAATTGCCCATTTTTTTCTCTTGTTGCTCTCAGCTCTCATCTTGATGATGGATCACGGAGTGTGATCCGAAACGTTGATGCAAAAAAATCGCACACAAACGAATCTAGAAATCACTCCAATAAGATTTTAGAATTTAATAATCTATAATATTTAGAGATATTGATTTAGGTGCTTCTTTTCATATGAATTCACATAGGAAGTGTTACTGTTACCCATTTTTCACCTATGGGCTCAATCAGACAGGGTAACCCATGCTTTCAGAGGTTCTTGAAGACCAAATGGAGGAACACTTGCATCGGGATCACATATTTTCTAACTTGTTTGCTTCTTGTGCAGATGCAGGGGAAAATGATGTTAAATTCGACAAGTGGATTAAATGTGGCTACCAGGAGGGTTGAGCCCAACGTGCAAGTCTTCAATTTAGGGGTGGGTTTTTCATTTTTATTTTGCCTTGTCTTTTCCTCTTTTCTATTTTGCTTTGTTCTTGCCTTTTTCCTTGTTCTGTCGGGGGCAGAACCGGGATGAGACTGAACTCTGGAACTTTCCTCAAGGTTCCAGGTTCTGGTCTCATCCCGCCCCCAGTTCCGTCGGGTTTTTGTCGGGCCCCTTTTTCTCTGTCGGAGGCAGAGTCAAACCGAATCCGAACTTGGGACTTTTCCAAAGTTCCAGGTTCTGTTTTCCTTCCGGTTCCGGTTTCGATTCCGCACTTGTATGCGTCTCGTTTTCTTCTTTGACCTTGCATTTGACCGTGGGGTGGTTGTTCTCCTTTCTTTTCTTCCTTTCTTGTCCCTTTTTCCTCTCTTCCTTGTTTTCGTCGGTGGCGGGTTTAGGTCAGAATCCGAACTTGAAACTTGATGAAAGTTTCAAATTCAGGTTTGTTTCCACCCACGCCCCGCTCTGTTTTACCTGGGATCGGTTTTAGTTCTGATCCCGCCTTGCTTTCTTCTGCTTCGTGCATTTTCTTTCTTTCTGTGGGGGCTAGGCTTAGGTCGGAATCTGAACTTGGAACTTTTCCAAAGTCTCGGTTCCTATTTCCAATCAAGTTCTGATCTCGGTTCCGCTCTCTCTTCTTTCCTTTTCCTTGCGCCCTGTGACCGAGGGATGTCTCTTTCTCCTTGTTTCCCCCCTGATGTTCTTTTTTCTTTTTCCTTCATCCCTCGTGTGTTGCCAGGGGCGGGTTTGGGATGGAATCCAAACTTGAAACTTGATGAAAGTTTCAGGTCCGGATTTGGTTCCGGTCCCGATTCTGCTGGCCCTTTTTTCCTTAGTTCCTTGTTTTTTATCGGGGGATTCTTTCTCCCATTTGTCTTTCTCCCATCTCATCCTTCTCTTCTTCTTTTGAGTTTTGTCAGGGGCGGGACCGGGTTGGAATCAGAAATTGAAAATTGAAGAAAGTTTCAGGGGAAGATTTTGGTCCCGATCCCAGTTCCGCCAGGATTCGTTTGTTTTTCTTTTGTTCTCGTTCTGACCCTGGTCCTGGTTCCAATGTCATCTTGGCCTTGCCCCCGCCAGTTTTGAAAAGCCTCAGTGAAAAGGAGTTCCTTCGCCAGGAGATGAGGACATCGATAAGAGGTCTTGCCGACCGTCATATGTCTTGCCGAATGAATTGACATGTCGGTGTGACTCTAGCCGCCCGCTATGACTTCTCCCCGACATCCAAAGTCTCACCGATAGCGATGGGTCTGCTTAAGGTTTTGGCGAGACTCTCACCGAATGATGGTGTCTGGGCAATGAAGTAAGGATATCGGTATGACACACCAAACCTGCTATGAGGTCTTGCCGACCGTCGTATGTCTTGCCGAATGCTGATGAAGTGACCTTTGACCGCCTGGGCTTGCGTGGCATCTGTCAACCAATTAGAGGGAACTGAGGGTGAACCATTGGAATTTTGACCAGTGCCAAGAAGATCAACAGAATATGCATGGCATGGGTCAGATCGGTGAAGCGATAGCGTTTGGATCCAACATGATAGATTTGATGTTGCTTCTAGAAGGGGAGGTAGCCGCGAGTCATAATAGTAGCTGGGATGTTGGCTGAAGAAAGTGGAGCAACATTAATGACCTTGCCACAGAGCATTCAAAGCGGCTCTGACGAAGTCCCGAGGATAGACACAAGACCATAAGTTAATGTGGGCATTGCAAAGGGTTGAGGAGGCCATTCTTGGGATGATCTTTCACACCGACATAGATAGCAGGGATGCAATCGAACACAGCATTAACTACATGAAAAGATCTAAGGGAAGATCTTTCGGCCGACTGATATTTTTGTGAAAACCCTAGGGCGGTTGCTGACTCTCTTTTGTATATAAGGCATTTTTTGCCTCTTTGTAAATAGCTCTAGAGTATGCTCTTCTGAAGTCTGTGACCCTTTTGCAGTCCTCTCTCAGACTAGTAGGATTATGTAACTCAATCTGGAACATAATATACAAAATCTACCTTGGTTACTATTGATGGTCTGTCATCCTGCCTTCTGATTGTTGTGAAGTATTGTGCATTCTTTTTTTATTCATTGAGCTACTTAGTGAAATTTTCTCTTTCCTTATAGCTTTTAGTTTCATGTCGTGCCTTTCTTTGTAGAAGTAGTATCATTTAGGTTTCAAACTGTGTTTACTTAATCCTGCACATGATCTTCTAGTTTGTGAAAATCTGCCTTTCCTTCTTAAAGGCATGTGCATGTCAAACCTGTTTGAATGTGTGATCTACAGGATCTTGTTATGCAATCTCATGGCTGTCACCAGTATTCAAGTGTAGTTCGAGTATCTCATTGTTCCTGTCATTTCGGTGCATCACCTTAGGGTTTATTTTTCATTTTTATGCATTTTCTCTCTCCCTTTTCCTTAAAAAAACTAGTAGTTTTAGGTGACACCAAAGGAAGCTGACCTTCTCCGGAGGTTGACCTCTATTTACAAGAAACCCACATCTTTGGAGGTCTTCCAACGTTACACTGAGGCGTTGGACATCAGTTTCAACAAGGGTACAACTTCAGGTGATAACAGTTTTTGGCATGCCCGGTGGGACTGTGAATGGCTTCTCAGTTCATGTTTATGCATTTTATTACTACTATTTGGTGTGTGCAGCAGTGGTTTCAGCCTTTTGGAGGCACTTTCTTTACATACTTGGAAACTCCGAGCTCAAATCTTCTAGTTTCACAGACATAAGTCTTGGTATGTCTCAAAATAATCTATTAATTCTGAGTTTCTAGCTCTTTGACTGAAAAGATGTCAAATATTTATGAAGATGCTTACTATTACCCTCCATATTATGAGTATGTTGCTCCTACACATCCATATCAGAGTATATTGGACCTGCTCCAATAGATTGACCATAGGTTGTGGGATCTCAGTCAAGGTCTTCACAATATGAAGATTAACGATATTAGTAAAGTGCTTGCATGTCTATCCAAGATGTTGGTTGATATCAAGATGCAGTAGGGTACCATTATGCAACAACAAGAAATGGCTGAGCAGGTCTACTTTTATGATCAAGAAAGAGTAGAAAAAAGAATCCAGTTCGAGGAAGGCCTTGAACAGGAAATAGGTGCTAAAGAAGAACAAATGAAGCTACTCTCTGCTAAGGTGCAGAATACTCAAGCTTACTCTGATTATCAGCACCAACTAATGGAGGGGAGTTTCAAAGAGCAGAATGTTGCAGCTAAAGAGGAAGAGAAACACATTGATCTAGATGACTTACTCCTCAAGGAGAGAACTAGCAAAGTAAATCCAATGCATTTAGCTGTAGCATGTTATCGACTACAGCAAGAAAAACTCAAACAGGAGGAGAGGCAGGAAGTAGGACATCAGGCAGATGAAGAGCTCCACTTGTAGACAAAGGATTCCCAAGTTTATCTGGAAAAGGAGCCACATGAAGAAGAACAATCGGTTTATTTGCTTGACCAACTACCTGGTTATGTTGAGCAAGCTGAAGAGAACATGTAGGTTCTTGTTTTACTAGTTGATTTGGAACACCCAGAGAATATTGCTGACTTGTTCGATGAACTTCCTCAATTTTTCGATGAAGATGAAGATCTCACATGCATGATAGCATCTATGCCTGATGATGAACTAGTATCATATGAAAGGGAAGCATGTGATCAGCCCATTCAAGTTGGTGAGACTATTGAAGAAGTTGTTGAAGATAATGCTTTGCAGCCTGTGAACTTGTTAGATGAGCTTCCCCACCTTGTTGAGGAGAAGGTGTATTCTATCGTGGAAAAAGAGCATAAGGAGCCACAGTTTGAAGATTTGTTTTCAATTATCCAACAGGGATATCAGCTCCTTAGTCAAGAAGATTAGACTGTAGCAGCCAATGAACAACCTGCATTTTACCTCCAATCAGCATCTTTTCAAGGAAAAGATAAAGTCTTTAGAGATCAACAAGGGACTAGCAAGGAAATTTCAAGCTTTTCCCTTACCAGAGGCTGTCCAATCAGGTACCTAGCTCAGATGGAGTCCAATACAACACCAAACACCAATCCTGTACCTATACATGAAGGTACAACAAAAGAAGATGTCCAAGATGCACTGACAACCAAACAAGAGTATGTTCGGCTCATTTTTCCTCCTTTGGTTGACAATACGTATGGTCTGTTTGGTGAGGTAAGTAAATTTATTCACCTCTTTCAAGAGGCAGTGCATCATCTTGGTAAACTTTTTTCTATTTTTTACTATTACTCAGCTGTCCTTAAACATGCCAGCCACTGCATATTGAGTAGAAAAGGCAGCTATTTCAACCACCCTGTGAATGGTTTTGTTTGACCAATTTCTTGCTGGTTAGTGTAGGGTAGGTTTAGATGTAGTTTACATTCCCTAAGTGATGTTTTAGCACAGTTAAATAGTTTCCCTTTTGCAGTTTTTCTTGTTTTCAATAAGTTTCCAAGTGATCTGTTTCTCGAGTTACCATATGTTTTGGCCATGTACAAAGTTGCTCTTGATCTTTTCTGAGTTGTCCCAATGACTCCATGCCCAATGGATAGGCCTAGGCTACTGGTCCGCGTGTTTAGCAGGAAAACATCCAGCAAAGGTCGCCAGAAATATTACCCATTTTTCACCTATGGGCTCAATCAAGCAAGGTAACCCATGCTTTCAGAGGTTCTCAAAGACCAAATGGAGGAACACTTGCATCAGGATCACATATTTTCTAACCTGTTTGCTTCTTGTGTAGATGCAGGGGAAAATGATGTTAAATTTGGCATGTGGATTAAATGTGGCTCCCAGGAGGGTTGAGCCCAGCGTGCAGGTCTTTAGTTTAGGGGTGGGTTTTTCATTTTTGTTTTGCCTTGTCTTTTCCTCTTTTCTGTTTTTCTTTGTTCTTTCCTTTTTCCTTGTTCTGTTGGGGGCAGAACTGGGACGAGACTGAACTCTGGAACTTTCCTCAAGGTTCCAGGTTCTGGTCTCATCCCGCCCCTGGTTCTGTCGGGTTTTTGTTAGGCCCCTTTTTCTCTGTCGGAGGCAAAGTCAGACTGAATCCGAACTTGGGACTTTTCCAAAGTTCTAGGTTCCATTTTCCTTCCAGTTCCAGTTCTGGTTCCGTGCTTGTATGCATCTTGTTTTCTTCTTTAACCTTTTGTTTGACCATGGGGTGGTTGTTCTCGTTTCTTTTCTTCCTTTCTTGTCCCTTTTTCCTCTCTTCCTTGTTTTCGTCGGTGGCGGGTTCGGGTCGGAATTCGAACTTGAAACTTGATGAAAGTTTCAAATTCGGGTTTTTTTCTGCCCACGCCCCACTCTATTTTACCCGGGATCAGTTTTAGTTCCGATCCCACCTTGCTTTCTTCTGCTTCGTGTGTTTTCTTTCTTTCTGTGGGAGCCAGGCCCGAGTCAGAATCTGAACTTGGAACTTTTCCAAAGTCCCGGTTCCTGTTTCCGATCTGGTTCTGATCCTGGTTCCGCTCTCTCTTCTTTCCTTTTCCTCGTGGCCTGTGATCGAGGGATATCTCTTTCTCCTTGTTTCCCCCCTGATGTTCTTTTTTCTTTTTCCTTCATCCCTTGTGTGTTGCCGAGGGCAGGTTCGAGATAGAATCCGAACTTGAAACTTGATGAAATTTTCAGGTCCGGATTTGGTTCCAGTCCTGGTTCCACCGGCCCTTTTTTCCTTAGTTCCTTGTTTTCTGTTGGGGGATTCTTTATCCCGTTTGTCTTTCTCCCATCTCGTCCTTCTCTTCTTCTTTTGAGTTTTGTCAGGGGCGGGACCGGGTTGGAATCAGAAACTGAAACTTGAAGAAAGTTTCAGGGGAGGATTTTGGTCTTGATCCCGGTTCCGCCGGGATTCGTTTGTTTTTCTTTTGTTCTCATTCCGACCCTGGTCCCGGTTCCAATGCCATCTTGGCCCCACCCCCACTAGTTTTGAAAAGCCTCAGTGAAAAGGAGTTCCTTCACCAGGAGATGAGGACATCGATAAGAGGTCTTGCCGACCGTCGTATGTCTTGCTGAATGAATTGACATGTCGGTGTGACTCTAGCCGCGCGCTATGACTTCTCCCCGACATCCAAAGTCTCACCGATAGCGATGGGTTTGCTGAAGGTTTGGGCGAGACTCTCACTGAATGATGGTGTCTGGGCGATGAAGTAAGGATATCGGTATGACACACCAAACCTGCTATGAGGTCTTGCCGACCGTCCTATGTCTTGCTGAATGCTGATGAAGTGACCTTTGACCACCTGGGCTTGCGTGGCATCTGTCAACCAATTAGAGGGAACTGAGGGTGAACCGTTGGCATTTTGACCAGTGCCGAGAAGATCAACAGAATATGCATGGCATGGGCCGGATCGGTGAAGCGATAGCGTTTGGATCCAACATGATAGATTTGATGTTGCTTCTAGAAGGGGAGGTAGCCGCGAGTCATAATAGTAGCTGGGATGTCGGTTGAAGAAAGTGGAGCGGCATTAATGACCTTGCCACAGAGCATTCAAAGCAGCTCTAACGAAGTCCCGAGGATAGACACAAGACCAGAAGTTAATGTGGGCATTGCAAAGGGTTGAGGAGGCCACTCTTGGGATGATCTTTCACACCGACATAGATAGCAGGGATGCAATCGAACACAACATTAACTACATGAAAAGATCTAAGGGAAGATCTTTCGGCCGACTAATATTTTTGTGAAAACCCTAGGACAGTCGCTGACTCTCTTTTGTATATAAGGCATTTTTTGCCTCTTTGTAAATAGCTCTGGAGTATGCTCTTCTGAAGTCTGTGACCCTTTTGCAGTCCTCTCTTAGACTAGTAGGATTTTGTAACTCAATTTGGAACATAATATACAAAATCTACCTTGGTTACTATTGATGGTCCGTCATCCTGCCTTCTGATTATTGTGAAGTATTGTGCATTCTTTTTTGATTCATTGAGCTACTTAGTGAAATTTTCTCTTTCCTTATAGCTTTTTGTTTCATGTTGTGCCTTTCTTTGTAGAAGTAGTATCATGTAGGTTTCAAACTGTGTTTACTTAATCCTGCACATGATCTTCTAGTTTGTGAAAATTTGTCTTTCCTTCTTAAAGGCATGTGCATGTCAAACCTGTTTGAATGTGTGATCTATAGGATCTTGTTGTGCAGTCTCATGGTTGTCACTAGTATTCAAGTGTAGCTCAAGTATCTCATTGTTCTTGTCATTTCGGTGCATCACCTTAGGGTTTATTTTTCATTTTTATGCATTTTCTCTCTCCCTTTTCCTTCAAAAAACCAGTAGTTTTAGGTGACACCAAAGGAAGCCAGCCTTCTCCGGAGGTTGACCTCTATTTACAAGAAACTGACATCTTTGGAGGTCTTCCAATGTTACACTGAGGCGTTGGACATCAGTTTCAACAAGGGCACAACTTCAGGTGATAATAGTTACATAAATTATATATATAATATTATGGTGGAGAGGTCTAATTAGGTGAAAAAAATTATCATAAGATCATTGTTAAGGGTAATAGAACACTAATTTTTAGTGATGGCACAATGAAGACACTATCTGATGTGTTGCACGTTCATGGTTTAGCTAAAAATCATATTTAAGATTTTAAGATGGATGATAATATTGTGCATATTATTTATGATAAGATCATGGTTAAAAATTGGTTAGGGGAGATTTGGTTTTAGAAAAGGGTATTAGGCATGGTAATTTATTTTGATTGGATGGTACTACTTAATCTAACTATGCCATGACTTTTGATCATGTAATGAATTAGTTGATATGCCAACGTTTTGACATCAAAGATCAAACCACATCTAGGTGAGAAATGATCAAAAACATTGAAGAATAAATATATAGGTGGGAGTGTGTGTTTCATAAGCAAAATAAAGTTAAATTCTCATAGCAAAATGGATTTTAGAGTTAATTTGAATAATTTGAATAATTTTGCAAACATAATTGGATTGTAATTTAATAGAAAAATATTCCATATATATAAATGAGGTAGCTAAGATAATGAATATAATATTAAAGGAAATAAATAAAAGTATGTTAAGTTGTGTTAATTTGAAGCAAATTATTTGTGAGTAAGTTAGTATTTTTTGTTATTTGATAAATAAGTTTCCTATTTCCATCCTTGTTGAAGAGACACCATACAAAGTATGGATGGGAAAAAATATTAAATTGCACATTTGGAAGTGTTTGGTTGTGAGGCTTACACTCAAACACCTAGAAAAAATGCTCTAAGTTAGATTTTAAAGTATATTTTTTTCATTGGTTATGGGTAGAAAATTTAATGGTATAAGATTTGGAATCCTCCAACTTAGAAATTATTTATTCTAGAAATATGTTTTGTAGGGAAGTAAGTGATGGTGATTATATAACAAGGTTATGCAATTGGATTAAATCTAGACACATAACTGAAGGCCTCTTATAGCTAGTATAATTAAAACTTAAATAATGATTTGTATACCATACTTCACAAATTCATTTTTACTTTACTAAAATCAAGTAAAATTCCATTTTAACTAAGGTGCTTGAGATTAATAAAGGATTAAATATTTATTTTTAACCAAAACTTAAATTTCATATTTAGATTTACAAATAAATAAAATTCACTTGAAAATGAGAAAGTTATATAAATTGTACTATTCTATCTCTGATACTATGATGTTACATTTATTTCGATGAGCTAACAAGTATGTGTTTGTGATTCACAATGCAACATAGGAAGGGAAGGGTTTTAGGAATTAAGTGAAGAGTGTTCTCAACTATAGTGTTTTTTATATCATCAAAAGTAATATTAAAATAATGTGTTATAATTATGCACCAAAGATATCCACAAACATGCGGTTAAACTAACCTTAAGAAAGCTTTATAGGAAAATAAGATCACAAAAAAGAAAGCTTCATGGGCTACTATTGAATGAAATTATTTGAATTCAACATAAAATAAAAATATTTTCAAATTTAGGTCCATATGTTTTATTTTTATTCAAGGGGTAAATGCTTTTGACCCGGAGCTATGAACCAATGAGGTCACAAACGGGGGACCTCATCCCCAAATGTTACATGTATGTATTGTCATAAAAAATATAAATGTACAAAAATATCTTAAAGTTCTTGGTACATATAATATGGATCTTCTCTATCTTTTATTATCTCCAAAATCTTTTCATGGTCTTCAATAGGCAACCTCCACCTTTGTTTGGCACACCCTCTTTTTGGTAAAGTTTCAAGATTTAATCTTGTTGCTATAACTAAATGACTATAATGTAAAACCTTTTGACTTGGCATATAATCAATAAATATAATGCCATTTGTATCTATCTTTGTTTGTTGATAGTATGTGCCTTCAACAACCACTGATCCAATAGGATACTCTTGTCCATCACCATCTGTCATTGATTCTGATAATTTGCATTTTGGTTGAGTACATCTTAGTAGATAGTAATCCACACCTTCTACATTGTCAGGATCTGCAAGAACAACAAAAATATCTCTTGTACACACCATGTAGTAAACCATGCTCAACTTAGGTAGAATATTTAAATCAATTGTAAGAAATAAAATTCAATTTAAAAATTTAAAATTTACCTGTAACAACTAAATCTGATACACGTTCGTAATCAGCTGAATACAAAGGATCATAGATATGTACAATGTCATTATCTTCAAAAGGGTTTGATGTTTCCACTAATTGTTTTATTTCCCATTGTGAAACATACCCATCTCTAATATTCTCACATTGTAAAGTATTTGCATTGTTCTCAATGCAATCAACATAAAAACATGATTTTTCTCTCACTTTAATTATTGGAGGCCTACTATGTCCTACCGTCATGATTTGATACAAACTTCTAATACCATTAATTATTTGACAATTAGTAAGAGTTGATTGATCAACATCTATAAATTTCAAACATCCAATTAAAAAGTGTATAAAATTGAAAATTCAATTCATGTACACATTAAAATTCTTTAAACAAATTCATTTATGTACTTTTAACTTCCCAAAAATATCATGTGTTGTATATTGAGTCATGGGCAGCAAAATGAATTTTGTGCCATTCAACAATTTCATGTGCATTCTTTATGGCATTACTTGCAATTTCATGTTGGTGAAATGTCAAGTTAAGAGGTTTTATAGTTGAAAGGAAAAGACGATCTCAAAAAACATAATTACATTTTTTCTAAAAATCCATATGGTGTTACCTGCAAGTTCATGTTGGCAAAGTGCACACTTCACACATGCTCCAGCTCCATCATGCTCTCCTTTTCCATGTCCACTCTCATAGAAATTCCACAAAAATTTTATGTCGCGTCTAATATGTTTTTGGCTTAACCAATTAAAAGCTTTTGTAGACTTAAATTGTCATGTGACATTACAACCAATTTCATTTAAAACCAAGATAGTAAAAATAAACTATATGTGTACAACTAATTAAGTCTGAACAAGTTAAGTAAACAAATAAGCATATAATTTCAAAAAAAAATCAACACTTACCAACACATCCATCAGACCATATCCATTGTTGTGAAGCATCTATTTGACGTCCTCTCAGGTCTTCAAAAAACATTGCAAAACAATGGGCTACATAGCTTCTATCATGACCTATATCATCACTGATATAAAAGTGAACCTCTTTGATGATAATTCATTCATCTTTGCTACTTTGTAGACCATCTAGATGTTCTTTGGCATGCCTATAACAAACTTGTAGAAATATTGCAACTTGCTCTGAATGATAATATTGACTTTGGATTTTAGTTTGAGGACTAAATGTATAGTTCTCAGAGAAATCAACAATAGATAGAATACAACCCGTTGGAAAGGAATTCTTTGAGTCACACAATTTCTTAGCTTGCCATATAGCACCATGACAATGTTGAATATGTGGATATATGATATTGCAAAATTTGTTCATAAACTCATTGTAAGACAACTCACTCTCTTTGAGAAAATTTTTTCTGGTCTCAACTCCTGACTTTGTTGAGTATTTCTCATATTCAAATCTCTTCCACATAACTTGCATTGAATGATCAATATTGTCAACCTATACAAGATTCTTCAAATTTCCACATTCATTACATATATTTTTAATACACTGCACTTTCAATTCATCTAAATCTTTTGATTGTTCGCATAGAAGAGACTTCACAAATTGTGTTGTACTTCTAGGGATGACTATATTTGGATTGATTACTGCCATAGCTTTTCTATATGTTTGAAGGTGTAGATGAAATTCAAGATGATTTTGACAACAAGTCTCACGTATCTTATTTATATGTACAAGAATTTGTCGTAGTCTCTCAAACATCCTTTGAAAAATCTTCACATCTAAAAATTCTTGCTTGAATGCTTCAAAAAGCTCACTTTGAGTTGTATCTATAAAATGTTTCGGATGTGAAATTTTTTTACCATTTGCACCTTATATTTGTATAGTGTCCCTTGTATTGGAAGAAACATGAGAGTGGCTGGTCCAATATTCAATCACCTATTCGTTTACATCTTCTGAGATTTTATCTTTTTGGGGAACCCTGCAAATATTTACCCAATTATTCTCAAGATTTCCATCCAATCTATTTCTCTTTTTGATATATCTTTGAACAGTTCTCCTAGAAACATTGAGTAATTCAGAAACTACTTTAACTTGTCTGCTATGTGATAATTTCTTACTAGAAATTACCGTCATCAATGCTCTATGTGCAACACTTAAATCAATAGCTCGACTCTTGTTTTCAATAGAATTCAATGGTTCTTGCAAGTTTTCAACTATTGTTTTCTTTAATGATCCTAATGAATTTTTCTTATTATCAACCCCTAACAACTCCAAAACAGGGGTCATTTCTTTCCTCCTAAATAATTTTGCAAATAATTGTGCTCTTCCAACTATAGACTTTTCTTCAAAATATTCATCCCATATTCTTTTATAGTGTAATTTTATTGTGCTTTCAAATAACATATCTTCAAATGAAATATTATTAAAAAGGGATTCCTCATCCATCTCTATAATATTTTCCATACCAAGGAAAATATTTCTATGACCACCTTCAGTTTGTCCTGGTACTTGTACTCCTTGGTCATCAACAATTTACATGGGTTCTTCTTCAAAAGATGTTCCTTCATCCACATTTCTACTATCTCTTTTTCGATCATACAACCTTGTTCTTGTCTTTTTATTCCACATCAAAAATTGCTCAGGTTTGAATTCACTTGCATACAAAAATAATGTGCATTCAAACTTTTTGATGTTTGTATTGGATACAGTGTCCCCTAATATCATGGAGGTATGACTATTTTTTACTGTGAAAACAAGATGTAAACCCATCATTATGTATGTGGAAACTGTTGTTTGGAATCTTCTCCTCTATGAGAAAGCCTGATTTGATAAAAGTGGATGATCCCAGTTGATAGGATATTTTGGCCTTATCATTTGTCATGCTTAACTCTTCTTGATCATTCAGGATATCCATTTGATCCATGGTAGATTTTGTATCTTCTTCTTTAACTTGATCTATAATAGCTTCTTTATATTATTCTTTGATGTTATTCATGTCATTGGTTTGATTATCTGTGTCCAAAGGAGGCAAGTGTCTCATTTTGGGAATAGCAAGTCCTTGGAATAATCAAAATTATCAGGGGGTAGGGTTGGTTATAGGTGATTTGTTTTTGATGATTTGGGTTGTTAGGGGGTGGGGGAAGTAGTGTGTTATTAGGGGGTTGGGATGTGTTTTGTGGGGTGATATAATTGGCATAAATATATGAGGTGGGGTGAGATTGTGTGGTTATAGTTGGGTTGGTGGGGGCATAAGTGATGCTAGCATTTGAGGGAATAGTGACCCTTAGGTGTGATGAAAGTGGGGGTAGGTTATTTAGGGTTTTTTTTATGTTTGTGTAAAGAGGGACATCAGTATTTATTATGAGAGGTGTTCTGGTACTTGAGGAAAGTGGTGGGTTGGCGTTGGATGAGATTGTGTTTATGGAAGAGGTTGTGTTTGTTAATGGGGGGACATTGGTTGATTTATGTTAGTGGAAGAGGGGATATTGGCAATAATTAGTTGAGGTCCCACGAGATGATTGGAGTGCAAGGAGAGAATTCTTTAAGAGATTAAAGATGTGGACCTTGGACTAGATTGTGGATTATAGGATGACCTTAGGATTGATTTTTTGATGATGTGATTAAGGATGTTTTGTTTGGATTGATGGGATGATTGGTTCAATTGATGGTACAAACAACCAAGGCTTATGATCAAAAGGTGTAATCTAAATCCTTAGGATGGATGATTTAGGATTTTCTTACTTAGGATGGGAAAGTTCCTAAGCAATGGTAGATAAAAGATGATTTTGAAAAATTTAGCAAAAAGGTAGCCACTCCTTAAGCTAAATTATCAAAGATGCAACTTAAGATAGGAAAGTTCTTAAACTACCCTAAGATTAGGAAGGGTGATGAGGGATCTAGATTGTTTCCTAGTGAAATATTTGGTTTGCAAAGTGGTGACATGATAAATGTTGATTTTTGGGATAGATCTTAAGGTTGATTTTGGATAATAATGGTGAAGAAACTAATGATGTGGGGGAGAGATAATGATATCAAGACAAGGTGTGAAGATAATAGGTGATTATAAAGGAAAATTTGGTGGTGGGGGAGGGTGAGGAATAGGTTTTTTAGGTGTGAAGATGGTGTAATTGGTGATCAAGAGGCAACAGAGTTGCAAATTATGTCAAACTAAACCAGAGAGCCCTAGGGGGTCAAAGTTTTTGAAAGTTTTTGATGTTTTGGGATTTGCAAAGCTTGAAATGTTACAAATTACTAAGTGTGATGTTTGTTTGAGAGTTATTTTTGAACACACATGCAAGACATAGCAGATAAAATGTTTTTCAGTTTGTTCTTGATTCAAGATGAAAACAATCATGCACAATCCTAGGGTTGGCAAGGACAACATTCACTGAGTTCCCTCTTGGATTTCTCTAGCTGTGCTTATTCTTAGTGGATGACTTAGAAGCTTGGCCACACTAGGCCCCCCTTACATGACACTCAGTTCTCGGGTCAACCAAACTTTGAGTTCTCATGAATCTCCCATGATAAACTCTTCATCTCTATGAAGAACCACAAGTATGTGGGAAGACTTCAGAGGTCCGACCTCTTGCACCAAAAAATAGAGGGATTTTGGCAACTACAACAAGAGGTGTCTAGTAAGGGCATCTGTTCAAGTGGTTATACATGCAGAAAGATTAGCTCTGATAAGGAGGATTCCTAGCCTACAGAGGTTATGCTCTATAGGGTTTATAGGGATTCACTTGTCAACATAACACATTCACACTTGTGGTACTAGAACTTTCCTCAAGCACCCATTTTATATACTGGTTGGAAGTAGCTTGGCTTTATCCTGTTATTGATTGGGTTGTTTCCTTGGGGTGAGTACTTTTTCCCACCAAGGCAAGCCCTCTAAAGGATTAAACACATACAAAGATGATTGGTCTAGTTTATGATCACCAAGTTCGCACAAGGTGAGAGCATACTCCCTACCATCTCAAGCATAACAAACAGTGTTCATTCATCCCCTAGAGTTAAATCTATATGGCAGAAGACAATTGTTTGTTATAAAGCACTAATTGAAATGTGTTCTAAGCTAAAAGACAATTGGTTTCAAAATCAAGTCTTCAACGAATGCCCTACAAAATGTCGTTAGTAATTTCATGCCTCCTTTCTTTGACAAGTGTATGGTGTGAGGGGTGAGCATACGTCTATTATATCCTTCCAGGCACAAAAAGCAAGTTCATTTAATACCCTCTAATATAACATTAGTGCCTAAATTAGTGGAAAAATAAAAAGTATTTGGCCAAACATCCTGCAAAACCACATATTAGTAGCTTTTCAATATTAGTCTTCGATAGTCGACAACTACACCACTTGTTAGTCCAAGTGTTAGCTCAAAATGTTCATAGTAAAACACTAAAAATATAAGCATGAACATAAAATAATCTAGCAATGAACATATAAGCATCAAAACAAAAAATAAATTAAAGAAAATTACCAAATCTTTTGTTTTAGATGCTTGATTTTCCTATTCGACAAGTGCAAATAATTAGAAAAGTATCAATTGTTCAGTATTAAATGCTCAGTGATTTAAGAGCAAAAAGTAAATCATAAAAGTTTATTTTTAAAAAAAATAAGAAATAGTTACTTCATTAAAAAGTGGAGAAAAAATGGAAAAAACTTTAAAAATAGACTAATAAAAGCTAACTTAAATAGTTATTTCAATAAAAATTGGAAGAAAAATGGGAGAAATCTAAAAAAAAATTCAAAAAATCAGAAAGTCGGCCATTTTATGTTTTAGTAGAAATTTGATGAAAACAAAAAAAAAATCGATGAAAATAGAAACAATCAAAAAAACAAATTCGAAAAAATCAATGTTTCGACCAAATACAATTCGGTTGAATAGTATTCAGCCGAATATGGTTTAACCGGACGCTATTCGGCTGACTAGGATTTAGCCGAATCCTATTCGGCCGAATATATCCACAT
>VDFB02216597.1:0-33568 GCA_007258455.2 Sequoia sempervirens
CACAACTTTATTTGCCAATCCTCTCCCTATACTCTTATCATTGACACCCTTTATCGCCGCGGTCTTGATGGTACTTTACTTCGATGTCTTGAACATGATGAATTTGACAAGGCTTTACAAGAAGTTCGGTGGCATTTTGGTACTCATTAGAATTGGTGACCTTATCCAAGAAATTTATTAGAATGGGTTACTATTGGCCTACAATGGAGAGGGAATCATTCACTTTTGTGAAAACGTGCTCAAAATGCCAGATTCATGGGAATCTCATTCATGCTCCTGCACAGGAACTTCAACCATTTACGCCAACCTAGCCATTCTCCCAATGGGGGTTAGATCTAGTAGGCAAGATTCATCCTTCATCATCGAATGGGCATAAGTTCATCATCACAGCCACAAAGTATTTTACCAAGTGGATTGAGGCAGCACCGCTTACTAAAGTTACCAACAAATAGATATCATCATTCATACTCAACTACATTATTTGTCGGTATGGCATTCCCAACTCCTTTATTACAGATAATGGATGACCTTTCAAGAATCGGGATGTTGATGAACTTTGTGAAAGATTTCATATCCAACACAAATATTCCACACCTTACTATCCACAAGGGAATGCCCAAGCAGAGGCCTCAAATAAGACTATACTAAATTTTTTAAAGAAGACTGTGAATGATTTAAGGAAAGATTGGAATGTTCAACTCAATCCCGCCTTATGGGCCTACAGAACCAGTGTCTGCACACCAATAGGAGCAACACCATTTTCTCTTGTCTATGGAGCAGAGGCTATACTTCCTCTAGAAGTTGAGATTCCCTCACTCAAGGTCTCACTAAAAGGTCTCACAATGGACGATGAATATAGAGTGTCCCAACTCCAAGAGCTAGAACTCCTAGATGAAAAGAAACAAAGAGCAGCTGACCATTTGAAAGCATACCAACAAATGATGTCTCGTAGCTATAATCACAAAGTAAAGCCATGTACCTTTCAGGTGGGTGATCTGGTTTTCAAAGAAAACCCACGAAATCAGCAAGATAGAGAAAAGAAAGGAAAGTTTGAACCAAATTGGCTAGGTCCTTATGTGGTTATCGCAGTTTACGGTTTAGGAGCCTACAAGCTATCGACGCCAGAAGGGGACCTGTTCGAAGAACCCATCAACAACATGCATTTGAAGAAATATTATGTTTAAGTCAGCCATCATCATCCATAAAGGTCCTGAAAAAATATAAAAAATAACAGAAAAGGTCCTGAAAAAATACAAAAACAGTAGAAAAAGTCCTAAAAAAATACAAAAACAACAGAAAAGGTCTTGAAAAAATAGAAAAACAGCAAAAAAGGTCCTGAAAAAATACAAAAATAGCAGAAAAGGTCTTGAAAAAAATACAAAAAATAGCAGAAAAAGTCCTAAAGAAATGATTACCTTGGTGAAAACCTAGCAAACAGGCATCTCGGTAGCGACATAAAAAAAAAGTCATAGGGTGAAAACCTGGCGACAGGCAGTCTATTGACAAGAAAAATGCAATAAAAATGGTATCAGAGCGTGGATTCAGCAAACCCCTTCTCAATTTATGAGGTTTTCTTCTTCAACAAGGGTTGCAGGCTTCAGATCTGAATCTCTTTTGCTTATTTTGCAAATTTTGGAGGTGGGCATCTTTCGAAGCATTTTTGGTGTGATCAGACCTCTTCATTGATTCCAGAGCTGCCAAAATAGTCAAGATAGGCCTTTGTTTCGTCAATTTTGGCTTTCGTTTGTTAGATCTGTGAGGGTTTGAAGAAATAGATTTTTTGCTAGATCTAGGGGTGTTCAATTTTTCAGAGCATTTTGAGCCCAAACGGACCCCACCGTTGCGTCCGGAGCGGCCAAAAACCTAAAGATCAACTGTAAACTCGCCTATATTTGGTTCAGTTGATTTATGACTCAAATTTTTTATGTCCGTACGACCCTGTACACAGTCTGCACGCGGATCGAGGTAAAAAAAATTCGTCAAAAAAAAATATTTATTTTTTGCTGCATAAAAAAATTGCAGATTTTTTATTGTAAAAAAAATTGTTTTTTTACAAAAGCTTTTAAAACATTTAAAAGCTTTGCAAGTTTTTTTTGCTTTTAAAAAAAACAGAAAGTCAATAAGGAAGGGTACGTACCTGCATACTGTGCAGGTACTGACCTGCACAAACCTGTGCAGGCGTACCTTCTCATGGGTACATTTTTTATGATTTTTTAATAAAAAAATCAATGTTTTTTTATATATTTTTTTTGTAAAAAAAATATAATTTGTATAGTTTTGCTTTTTTATGCAAAATAATGCATGTAATTGGAGAAATTTTTCCTGCACACTAAATCTGGTGGACCTCCAGATCTGGAGGTGTTTTTCTTAAATTTGGCGGAGTTTTCTTTTTTGCCCACTTAGCCCCTCTCCGTTGGGCTTTTCAAATTTGCACCCAATATTCCAGAGGCCATATCTCGGCCATACGGTGGGATTTTTCAGTGCAATTTTTTTTGAAATGGGGTGGAATTTCATGCTCTTCGCAGTGGTGTAGGTATTTTCCAGTTTTGAATTCTATTTTTTTTCAGAATTCTATTTTATCAGTGATGTTGCTGTTCAGTTCTCGTTTTGGAGACTTTGATGGGCCATATCTTTTGCATCCAGACACATTTTTGGGTGCTGTTTTTTTTGAAACTGCATTTTTTTTCGTGTACTTCATCATGGTGCTACCAGTTTCCTCTTTTTCTGTAAGAGAATTGTATTTTCAGCATGTTGTCCTATTTGGACATTGTAGACATTATGGGCTCACATTGCATGTATTTCTCTTTTGTAAACGCACTGAGATAAAGTGCCTCAACATTGTATGTGTAGTATTGGGTTTCTTGCACATCACTCTGTGCCTTATTGTACTCGCACTATGATATAAAGTGCCATGGGGGTTGATGTTTGCCTTTGTTTGCCTTCATACCTTTTTCATGCGTATGTGACTTTTGGTTTCACATCCTTTCTATTAGCTTATACTTTCATGTTTGCACCTTCAGATGCTCTTGGTTCCTCTTCATGCACTACTTTCTGGCATTCAGTTTCAGTGTACCTGTCACGCCTCTCCCTTTTCAGCATTATGGGGGGGTTTCTACTGTTGGTGTTAATGCTTCCTTGGTTTTTCCTTGGAAGGAATCTTCCATTCTCAATTGATTAGTGTTCTTCAGACTATTGATTGTTGTCTTCTTGATCCTGATCATCATATCTTCAGAGGAGGTTCTTCGACACCATAGCAGTCATCTTTTGACAGAGTTTGCAGCTTCTTCATGCTTCTGTGATGTTCTACATGTTCTTCTTTTTCAGGACATTTCCTTGATTTGGAGGTTTTCCAGTCCTTCAATCACCTTTGATCTCTTCTTGGAGTAGAGTTTTGTTCCCACGAGGTTTTCTCTATTTCTCCACTTTATAGAGATCTTTTGTTTGTACATGGGTACCTTACTTGGCCTTGTTTGCCGGGACCCATCTTTGCTTTCATGCATCTTTTTCTTAGTGTTTTAGCTACTTCCTAAGTTCATCTTAAGGGGGGGTGTTAGAGTAATAAGTTGTTTTACTTAATTAATTTAATCATATTGGTTAATTAATTAAGTCACTTATCACTTTAGTTACTTAAGATAAACTTAGGCACATTAATAATTAATTATTTATTAATTATTAAGTGTGCACACTAGGGTTTCCCTTTTTAGGGTTTGTTGATCTCCTTTCATAAGGATTGATCTCATTGTAATTATCAATGGGAGAATATCTATAGCTTTCATATCTTCTTGAAAGTTTCTCTCTACTGTAACTTTTTCTTGTTGAAGTTAATTGCATACATTTGTTTGCAGATCTCTTGCGTGGAAGGTGTTTTGTTTGTTGTTTGATCACGTGACAGTGGTTTTTGTAGCTCTCCATCTATTAGTCCACGTTCTGCACTTGGCTTCTCAGCCTTCATTTCATGCATCTTTTCATCGTCTTAGGGCCATACCAACATCATGTTGCCATCATTTGCCTAGAACAATAATGTCTCACCATGGCTTGATTATTGTACATATTCATTTTAGCAAGTTGTGTCAATACTGGGCGCAAACATTGACATACTGGGGGCAATCACCTTTCAAGTTTTACCAAAACAGCTAGACAGTGGCATTGAATCCAATCATGTGAACAAACAACCAAATCGAATCATATGAACAACTATACAATCATTGATCCAAAGCACAACAGTTTTTAGCGAGTACCATATCATGACTCATATCTGGATGATCTAAAAATCTAAATAATGTTTGGAATAACAGTATTTCATTTTGAACAATGGTTGTTTAATTTTTGATATCATCTCTCTGGAGCACACTCAATGATGTACTGAACTAGAGTGGTGAGGAAGGAGAATGATTTTTTTTTTGTCTGTTGTCTTGAGGTTAACTATCCATCTATTGCCAATATGTCGTGACACATGGTTTCCAAAGATTATCATTGACGACAGTTCCAAATTTTCATCAGAAAGTGGTTAGTCTTTGTCTATTCATGCAATAAATGCTCAAGTCATCTCGGTTCAATTATACCTTGATGCTTGTGTTTACTTGCTAGATCAAAAATCATGAAAGTTGTACTCAGGTCATCATTGGTGCTAATTTACCCTTTGATGCTTGTACATACTTCCAACATTTTTAATGCTCTATGATGATTCAAGAAAGCTAACAAAAGGCTCAACGAATGGTTCATTTCATTTAGTTGCATTTCATTTTAGATTGGTGTATATATATCTGCATACTGGATTTGCATCTGAGTTTTTGAAAGGCTAACAAGAACATCAATGGCTGCCATGTCTCTTTGAAATATTTGTGGAGGACATTCAAACATTTGTTTCATCATCACCTTTCATCCTCATTATCATTTCATTAATCATTATCATTTCATCTAGGTCCTTTCATTTATCATTTCTCATTCATTTGCATATCATTTAGATTCTCTATCCTCTTCATAGCATTAACATTTTATCATTTTTATATTCAATTCATTTTCATTTTACACATTGGCATTTCATTATCATTCATTTCACATCATTATCAATCATTTCATTTATCATTTCATTATCATTCCTTTCACATCACTATCATTTCATTATCATTCATTTCACATCATTATCAATCATTTCATTTATCATTTCATTATCATTCATTTCACATCATTATCAATCATTTCATTTAACATTTCATTATCATTCATTTCACATCATTATCAATCATTTCATTTATCATTCATTTCACATCATTATCAATCATTTCATTTATCATTTCATTATCATTCATTTCCCATCATTATCAATCATTTCATTTATCATTTCATTATCATTCATTTCACATCATTATCAATCATTTCATTATCATTCATTTCACATCATTATCAATCATTTCATTATCATTCCTTTCACATCACTATCATTTCATTATCATTCATTTCACATCATTATCACTTATCATTTCATTTATCATTTCATTTATCATTTCATTATCACTTATCATTTCATTTATCATTTCATTATCACTTATCATTTCATTTATCATCACATTATCACTTATCATTTCATTTATCATCACGTTATCACTTATCATTTCATTATCGTTCATATCATTTCACTTTCATTTTCATATTATCATTATCAATCATTTCATTATCATTGCATCATCATTACAAATCATTACATTTCATCACATATCATTTATCATCTTATCATACACCTCATTATTATTAATTATTTCATTTCATATTGTTATTCATATCATTTATCATTTGTCACATTACATTCACATCCTCTCATTTTTCATATCAAATTCATATTACAAATTCATGATGCATATCATCAACAGAAAATTCATTTTCCATCATATTATCATTAGTTACTTGCATTAGAAAATCCAAATACAAACATTCCATACATACATTTTTTATATCATTTGCCAAACAACATTTTTCATAAAACATATCAAATATCCCATGACATATTTTCATAATCACATCATAAGTCATCCACCTACATGACATCATTAGTACACATCATCAATCATTTTTCATCATCATCATAAATACATCATATCAAATCATCCTGCATATCATGTTAGTCATCAAATCATTCGAATACATATCAAAACCCATAATATATAGAAATAAATACATATCACATAATCATCCCATAAATGCACATCACATCATTAAAAATCATTGCCGCTGCATATCATCACTCATCATAAATAATACAAATGTCCAATGTCCAAAGAAACTGAAAAGTCCAAAGAGAAATACATGGGATATGATTAAAAATCACATATACATGCTCCAAAAATGATATACATGTGTGAAATATATCTACATCATAGCATCATAGGCTAACTCGTCGATGCCCCTAATGGAGCTGGTCCGCAAGGAGGTGGCCTGTCACTGGTACCTGCATCTGGATCCCGTCGAGGCCCAGTAACCCCCATGCTCTGTGTGGTTGTCCATGACCTACTCCGGGTCCTACTGCGGGATCGTGGAAATGGCTCTCTGCGCTCGGGAGGACACAACTCCTCATATCTAGCACGGTAGTACTCCACCTCCCTCGCCTTCTCCATGCCCTCTGTAATCGCCTCCCACAAGGATGCACTCTCTACAGTGCCCATGAGCCTCTGAGCAACGCCCTCGGCCTCCACTGCCCTTCGTCTCAATGCATCCCTCTCGGTGATCAGCTGGGCTATTTGTGGGTCTGGGGCAGGTTGAGATACCTATGTCAGTGCTGGAGCCTGAGCCTGAGCCTGTGCCTGTGCCAGCTAAAGAAGCACCGCCAAAGGCGAGCTGTCACTCTACACCTAACCTGGCCCTGGTAACCTACATGGGTATCTGACGTGTCTATGCATGCCTTTGATGGCCAGAGATTCTGTAGTGCCACCAAATCCCAGCCCTCTGTATATTTCAAACCTTTGCCGAGGATGTCCCAACCTCCTCACTACCCTCCCCTCCATCATCTCCCCCATCATCTCCACCATCTGAGTTGTCATCATCCCTGTCACCCCCCTCCTCATCTCTGCCACCCTCCTCCTCGTCTCTACTCTCCTCCTCCTCTCCTCCACCCATCCCATCTTGCTCTCCACCGCCATCTCCTTGTCTCTCCTCCCAGGCGCTATACTACCACAATGAGCCTGGCTCATCGGGGCATGTAAATCGTGTGGATTAATGTGTGTGGAAGTACAACAAGTACTCATCTGGCATCCCGACGTCTGTCACCTTTGGCCTGTATGCCCATACCTCAGGTTGTAAGCTGGAATACTTTGTATACACCACCTGGTAGGTAATACAACGTCCCATCCGAAGGATCATCATGCCTTGCCCATAGTGAGCAATGCCTATGGCATCCCTGCGTAATCCATATTGTCTCTAAACACCGCAAAGCCAAGAATTGCTCAATGAATGGGGTATGTCCTATCGAATCGTGGGGTATCTGAGACAAAGGCATCTCAAATGATGCATGTCCCGAAGTGCCAATGCATGTAGGGCCTCCCATGTAATTGGTCCACATCATCGGCCACGTGCCTCGGTGCTCAACTTGCCCAACTTGGGCTTGACAAGTGCACCTGAATATGCATATACATATGGCCTGCCTGGTGGCCTAGCCCTGGCACACTCTAGCCTCGTAATCGCAATATGCTCCCATGCTCAGATCTGGAGTAGAGTAACACTACTGGCCAAACTAGTCGATCCTCGATATACCACCTAATGTAGATCATGATACAAATGAGCCAAAATGCAACTCCCCCAGGCATGCCTCCATGGCTAAGTCACCATCCACTCTAGCATCCTCCCCCAACCAACTGAAAATCTCTTTGACTGATGGTTCGGTCCAAGGAAGCCTCCAATGAATGCACCCAACACAACAACTAAGACTGGATATCTACTGAAATCCACCCACGACACCCAATATCATGCTATCGACATATCACTGCAAATCCTCCTCAGTGCCTCAATCCCTCCTATCTCCTTGTGGTCATAAACTACAAGGGCACCTACCACAGGAATCCCTAGAATCTTGTACACATCCTCGGGTGTCACGGTCATCTCACGATCGGCAAATAAAGGTGTTGTGATCAAAATGCCACCTCTCTTGCCGGTCGGTCAACAACCTCCGGTTGAATCGAATCCTCACGTTATAGTCAACCGTCCTTCCCCGCAGACACCTATCCATTGTACCTTTGCAGGTCAACTCTCCTATCCAATCCCAACATATCAGGAACCGCTCTCTAATCTGGAGGTTGTCGAAAACCTCCTTTTTTTTGGTCATCACATGGACAATTAATCAGACTCATACCAATGACTCATATCATGTGCTCTATCTATCAAGTGAACTATATCAGTGAACCATATCAAATTAATCAGAGAATCATATCAACACATCATATTAGTGACCCATATCAATGACCCATATCATCCAATTAATCAGATCATGTAATCACTGCTACATCTATCTATCTGAATATCAAATCAAGCTACTCTATCATCATATTACTATTTGTTTTCTTTTCAGGAAAGCAAATTTATCAACGATCACATCATTTTCTTACTTGTACTTCAATCATGAATGCAAATATGTTTGAAAACCATCATCTACTATTTGGTTTCTATCATCGAAAGCAAATTTATCAGACATTTACTCTTTTTTTTTCATTCATATGAAGCAAAATTATCAAACAATCAATCAATCTACTCGTTGTTTTTCATTTATGAGAAGCAAAGTTATCAGACAATTAGTCAATCAATCTACTCGTTGTTTTTCATTTTTGGGAAACAAAGTTATCAGTTATCTACTCTTTGTTTTCT
Organism: Sequoia sempervirens; assembly: GCA_007258455.2. Classification (NCBI taxonomy): domain Eukaryota; kingdom Viridiplantae; phylum Streptophyta; class Pinopsida; order Cupressales; family Cupressaceae; genus Sequoia; species Sequoia sempervirens. Next base: position 8,845 of record VDFB02216597.1, read on the forward strand.
ATTCAGGGAAGCAAAGTTATCAATTAATCATCAAATTTTCTATCATTTATATCCATATCAGCATGATGGCAAACTAGTTCTATCTATTGACCAAGGAAGCAATGTAGACCATCATTTTTCATCACAATAGCATTACCTTAAAATTTTTTCCTGAATCATCATCTGGCCTTCAATGTTAAAACTCATAAGTACTAGGTTTACACCAAAAGTGTTAAAACTACGTATGCATTTTGCACCTAAAAGTGCTAAGATTTTCCCCTATAAAGCGCTAAACCCTATATGCGCTTCAAAACCAGTGCTCTACTTCATACCTAGATATAATCACAGATATGCGATTATAACCTAGATGTACTAAAAAGTTTTCTAGCCGGGCTTCTATCCTATAAGCGCTAATCTACACTTCGTATGTGCTAGAAAACCTAAAATTTTCCCTACACCTATATGCGCTAAAGAACATCCTATATGCGCTACATAAATTTTCTCGAATGCACTAAAACAGACAGTTGTATGCGCTAAAATGACATTTAAAAACCTAAATCCGTGTGAAAAACGTAAAAAAATTGATCAAAATCACAAAATTTCAAAGCATAAAGGGTTTAATCGACTCACCGATGGTCCATACGCGGCTGGTCTCTGAAATCAATGGGCCCGCTCGAATCTATGCATGTGAAATGGGATTGACATCTCGCTATGTCACTGTCAGAGCATCCAAATCACTGTAGTAAAAAGGTGAAAACGACTTCTAGTTTTACCCCTTTTACCTTATATGGGTCAATTAAGGTGGGTTTTTTGATGACATTTATTTTATTTTTCACTAGGGGCATCTTTTACACCAATTATCGGGAGCTAAATCACTGAATCACTGGCAGAATATGATCATCCAATCCAGTTTTGTCATCCTCTGTGATTTACCTCCCGAGGGGGCATCACCAACATCAACATCAAAAACATATCAGGGCAAAAAATTTATTTTCTTTGAAGCAATGCGTTTCACACATCACTTCAAAGAGGGGAAAAATGTATATGTCTAAAAATGGTCATCAAGTTTGTTAATTAATTAAATATAAATTATTTAATTAATCTTCTAAAAGTCATCTACATATAAATAAATTTAATTATTTATTTATTTATATTGTTCACTCCTATAATTCTTCTACCTTAATTAAATAAATAACTTTATTTAATTATTACCATCTTCCATATTCCTCTTAATTAAATTAAATAAATTTTATAATTTATTTATATTAATTATCATGTTATTCTAAATTTGAATATTTGAATTCAAATAATGGAATATTCCTCCAAACACCCTCTTCATCTCATAGTTAAATTAAATATTATACATATTTAATTTAATACCTTTTCTCACTCCACACATAATTAAATATTTTAAATATTTAATTACTTTCTAAATTCATCTCTCACACATAATTAAATATTACTCATTTAATTATGTGAACTTCTAAATTCATCTCTCACACATAATTAAATATTACTTATTTAATTATATAAACTTCTAATTTCATCCTCGCATATAATTAAATAAGTTTATTTATTTAATTATGAAATTCATTCTCAACTCATTCTTCAAATGACAACCTTCCTTCGGATCTAACTGAGAAATTTGTGAAGGAGGAAACCTTTTATTTCTCTCTCACCTTTCAAAAATCTCTCACTGTTCATCCCGACAAGCTTGATCCGAACTGTTAATCATATCAGCCAATCAAATTCTTTAAAAAACTCTTTAAATACATGTGCAAATCCAAGCATTGGTTACGAACACACACGGACAAACAAATACACGCAATTACACTTATGCATTTACATCTTCAACATTTCAGCAATAATCATATCTTAGCAATAGTTTTATCATATCATAGCATAATCTTGCATTTTAGCATAGTATGCATTTTAGTTTTAAATCTCGTTCTCTAGTAGTTCATTTCGTTGAGCTTGGCATAAAATCTGAGAGCAACTCGAATCAACGAAACGCTGGAGATAGAGAGCAATAGAACGACTTCGAAGAAGCTGCCATAAACAGTTTGTTTATTTGTTTTCTTTCAGTTTCTTTGATCTAATGTTTTATTGAATGTGTTTTGAATTCATTAGAATGATCATATTTTCATACACACAATGTGAAATTGAAAAGGAAATTGAAGGGAGCAGGTCCTTCCCAAAGCATAGAATTAACAGTATACCATCCCCCTGCCATCTAGACTGATATAGGTGCAATCAATGTTGAACAAGTAAATGTGCTAAAACAAGAAATTGAGAAGTTGAAAAAGACTAATGAAGAAACAAAGCAAAGAGCAAAGAGAGAAACCCTCAAGGTATTGGAACAGATCTTGGAGCATAGGGTTAAACTAATTGTGGACAAATTAGAAAATGTGTATGAATGTTATGTCTCCTTGTCACAAGCGATTGATTAGATAAAGGCCCATGTACCTATATTGGACCCCTTATTCAAGAAATGGAAACCTGTACATCACACCTTAATGACTTTGTGCAGAATTTTACAAAGGAGCGGTGAGGCCCCCACAACTTTAAAGCCTACTGAGCAAATGGTTTGAATGGTCACAAATGAATTTCAATACATATCTGTAGAAGACCAAAAGATTAAGGCAAGAATGGATTCATTTCACACACTAAAGTAGTGGTTCGTGCCTAAGATACTAAGGGATGATGATCAACTGAAAGGATCCAAGGATTGGATAGATGAGTTTAGAAAAAATGTTCCCAACTACCTCACTAATATATAAAAGGGTGGTGACATAAATATTCATCGCCTTAATTTAACCTTAGATGGAATAATTGCATTGGATGTTGGATACTCAAAATTCATCTCGGATAGCAAAGGGTTATTAGACAACAGATGGAAGAATCACTTGGCCAACACACAAAAAATATAGGAGTACAAATGGCCTCATGATTACACGATGCACCAATGGGAGCAGACATATCTAGCTCCCTTAGAAGAATAGGCCTCGTAGTGAAGTACCAAGCCTTGTAGATACTATCATGGAGAGAGGACCTTGCCAGATCTGAATGATCACGGGTACCTTACAATGAGTAATGGACTTCTGTATCTTGCAAGTGCTTTGGACTTCAACATCTTATTATTTCTCCTCTTATCATCTTTCATTGCTTTTATGTAATCCTATGTAAACAACAATACATAATTAATACTTTTTGATTTATGTTAAAATTGGGTAACTAAAAAGACACTTTTTGACATGTCAGTCAGGACAAAATTTTGAAACGTATTGTAAAATCTTTTTGAAGATCAATAGAATGAAGTTATAATTGATGGCCAAATTCTGGTTTCGTTGGCTTGTTGAAGTGAATTAATGAATGTTATCTTGTTGTCTCTAGTTTGATCTTTCCTTGTTATTTAAATCAATATATCAAGGGTATATCTGATTTATCAAAACACATTTGTTGTCAAACAATTCATTTTGTACTACATTTTGGTGTCAAATCTTTGGTAATTATGGTTAGTTTAATTACATTCAAATTCTAAATTTTGGGAAATTATATATAGTAAATAGATTGATGGTTGTTTGGATAATGAAATTAACTCTCTTAGAAATTAACTGAAATATCTTGTCTTGAAATATCTAGAAGGATTATTTTAATTAAAGAGGATTTTGTGGTTATTTTTCTAACAATGATTAACAATGATTTTACAGTCAGCTAGCTTGCTATTTTCATTCAAGATACAAGTCATGATCAAAGTCAAGCACATACCAAGAAGATGGTACTCTACTTCAAAGGCTCAACCTCACTTAGTTTAGTCTACTTACATGGGATATTAAGGAAGTTTCTAAATAATTAATATATATCATTTGTTGTTTATGAAGGAGAATCCTATGAGATCCAATATGGCAATGGATCAATATATGGTTTCTTAAGTAAAGATGATGTCATAGTTGGGAATTTTTTTGTGAAACATCAGGTTAGTAATTTTTGGATGTTAACACTTCCCAGTTGGATATCAAATATCTTTTCTCATCAACTTAATTTGGAATTTATGAATAAATGGATTCTTTCATGGTGCAGGTTTTTACTGAGACAACACATGAACCAGGGTTGACATTTTTGTTGTCCAAGTCTAATGGCATTCTTGGGCTTGGTTTCCAGGAAATTTCTGTCGATAATGTTGTTCTAGTCTTGTTAGTGTTGATAGCCTTCATTCTATAATATGTCAACTTCATTCTATAATTTGAGCATATTACCTTTCTTAAATTTTGAACAAGGTTATAAAATCAAGGGATGAATATGCATATTTCAGGCCTATGTTGAACACTTTGTTTAAGGCATTTGTTGACAAGGCTACCATTTTTTAATTGATTTATCTTTCTGCTGTGTTTGGACTTACTTTTGTAAACTTGCAATATACAATGCACTTTTATTCTTTCTAAATTGAGACTAATAGTAATTTTTTTGGTTGTATTGATCAAGCACAACTTCATTCATGGCGGAAAAGCAACACCCTGTTGCTCATATCAGATGGCATGTTGCATATAAAGGAGGAAAGATTCTAGCTAGGTTATTGTTGAATGCATTGAAGGAGAGAGGTTCATATATGGGACATGATCAACACTCTCCTTGGATTCTACACATTATAGCTTGCTTGAGGAAGATTTCCCATGTTGTAGAAGTTTTAAGAGATGAAAGGGGAATGTGGTCGCATTGAAGGGAAGCTTCAAGCATGCGTTTCCATCATTGAAAAAGTTTTTTGGAGAAGTTTCTTTCTTGTAGTCATTTCTATGTAACTTAGATTTTCAATCTTGTGACTGAAAATAACAATTGTAATACTCTATTTCTAAGTTGTAACTAGAACATCTTTCTTTTATTAATAAATTTCATCGATTTTGCCTTCTTAATGGCCGTCTTATTGTGTGCAATTGATGATTGATGCATATTTCTATGTTTTCTGCTTAAATCCTCAAATATTAGTCAATTAAAATGACTAAATATGCTACTAATTGAAATCAATTAATAATTAAATTGACTAAATATACTACCAATTGACATAAATAAGTGAAAAGTGAATAAATATGACTAGATATATGACCAGTGAAATCAATGAATACAAATGACTAAATATACTACCAAATTGATCAAAATGATGATTAAAATTAATGACTAAATACACTACCAATGCACATAAATCAATGAATAAAAATGACTAAATAAGTGACCAGTTAACAACAATCAATGACTAAATATATCAGTGAATTAAAAAATGACTAAATAAGTGACTGGATTACAATGACTAAATCAACAACTAAATAAGTGACTAGTTAAATATACGAGTGAATAAAAAATGACTAAATAAGTGACCAAATTACAACAATCAATGATGAAATCAACAACTAAATATATTAGTGAAAAAAATTGACTAAATAAGTGACCAGATTATAGCAATCAATGACTAAATCAACGACTAAATATACTACCAAATTGATCAATCAAAACAACCAATAAATGACTAAAAAATGGTTTAGTCATCAATTTGGTCATGTTATATATGACTGGAAATAAACTACTAATGGTCACGTGACTAAGTTCAGTCATTTATAAGCAGTTTTTATTAATTTTTTTCAGTAGTTTATTATTGTTTTTGTACTAGTGGAAGGCACACAAGACAAAGCACACTATTGTGCAAACATGGATGCCTTCACAGAAATAACATGAGATGAAGGGGAAAGACAAAATTAGGGGCCAAAACTCTAGTCTTGTATCTAAAATAAGCCCTATAGAACAAGTCCCCATGGGGTGGTAAAGGTCCAACAGGAGCAGACAAAAAATGATCTAATGAAAAGCCCCCATGTGACACTAGGGGTTTATACCTAGTGTCATGAATAACATGTAATATGCCATCGTGAGGGAACTTTAAACACTTGTGGACTACCGATGTGAATTTATTCATGGAGACTAGCTTTGGAATTCCTAGTCTCACTTTGAATAGGTCAAATTTGGGAATCACGACAAATGGAACATCAATAAACTTAGGTCCAACCAATACAATCAAAGAAATGGAATCGATGGGTGGTATAAAAAGGCCATCATGAGTATGAATCATAGCCTTTGATTCCTTGTATTTCTCCTTATACAAATTATTAATAAAGAGTGTCTCCTCTATGATAACATTAACCCTATTGGTAGGGTCAACCATACCACCAGTTACGATGTTACCATTGACCTGAGCAGAGATGTAAAGAGGAGAGGGCTCCCTATTGAGGTGAAAGTGTGGTGTGAAATTTATGTCAAGTGTCTTATCCACTTGACTCATAGGAGGAATAGGAGTAAATGAGACCATGTTCACATACTCACAATGACTAGGTTCAAAAGATGTAGAAGTAGTTGTAATTAAATTTACGGAATGAGATGGAAATGGACATGTTTAAATCTATAGTTGTTTGTTAGCCTTAGCTACATATTTGTTCAATTTTTTTTCTATCATCAAGTTGGATGTCATTTCTATCTATATGGTCTTGGATTACATGCTGGAGACACACACAGTGTTCAGTATCATGACCAAGGACCCAGTGATATTGAAAAAACTTTTGCACATCAGACCAACTAAGGTATGACTTATCATTAGGAAGTAGTCTAATTTTTGGAAGAGTAATTAAACTATCTTTTAAAAACTTTTGAAAAACACTAGCATAAGATTTATATAGTTTTGTAAAAATTCTATTACGTCCCACAATGTTCAGATTATTAGTAGGAATTGAAACAACAGTCGCTACTGCTTTATTCTTTTTAGACTCTCCTCGAATAAACACAATTGTTTGATTATCAAAATGAGAATATGAGTAGGAACCCCTATACTGCATCGCTATTTGATGATAATCTCTAAGAGTAGTACATTGATGAGCGAAGGATGGATATTTCACTTAAAGGACCTTTTTCGCTTAATGTCGGCTGTAGATTCCCCATGAACACATGTTGAACATCAGAATCAAGCACAACATAGGGGATCTAGGAAAATGACTATTAGTAATGAGCAATAAATTCAATCACTCTCTTGTGAGATCCTTGCTTACATTGGATGAGGTCAATGAATGTGATCTTCGACCAAATGTTAGCTTGGAACTACTACAAGAATTGGTTGATCAATTGCTCAAAGGTAAAAATAGAGTTTCCAGGAAGGGAGCAAAATCATTCCAAAGGAGTGTCCTTAAGGGAATGCAAAAATAGTTTAGCTAGCAACTCATCTTGATAGAGGAAATTGCTACACATGGCAATGAATGAAGAGACGTGAGTCTTTGGATCACCTCTGCCATTGTATTTGTCAAATTTTGGAACCTCTAACCCTTGGGGAATGGGGAAATTTAAAATATTCAAGGCCAAACCACTACGACAATAGTAAGGTTGCAAAGTAGAATGATAGGTGACATTGGCTAAGATGACTAACTGCAACTACTTTTGACCCATATTTTGTAACAGGGTATTTAAAATAAGATTGGATGGTGGGGGAGGTGTATTAGCCATGGTGGTAGACGTTTGAGGTATGGATTCATGTCGAGGAGGAATGTTGTACCACAAAGGAGTGTGAGAGCATTGATTCTAAGATTAATAGGGGGAACAAACACAACGTTTGTATCATCAACATAAGTCATAAGAGGTATAGAAGGATTAGTGTCCACCATATGTATAGATACTTCTGACATTGGAAGATTCAACTGATTACTAGTGATATCTGACTAGGTATCTTGGGATTGACTCAAGATCGACATGTATGAGGGTACATGGTTCTTGACTATGTTAGACATCACACAAAGTAACTCAAGGCCCTTGTATGAGATAAGTAAGTTCCTCATACTACTTACGATAGGAGCAACTTGAGTGTACGTGTTACCACAATTTAGGAAATCTTCAAATTCTTTAAGCCTCTCCTCCAAAGATTGAACTTTCTCAAAGGGGAACCTAAGAGAAGCTTTGTAAACCTTAAAGGATGGAGACCTTGGAGGATAATTTGAAGGGAAGGACCACCAAACATCAATTGAGAGCCAAAAGGATCAGGGTTTTTGAAAAACATTAGACTAGGTCTAGTAGAACTATACATGTTTGGGGGTATGGTAGGCCTCAAGCTTCTTCTTACTATGTGTCTGAAGGTAGTATATTGGGTTGTAAAGCTCATAGAGGAGCACTTACAATGAACAAAATTGATAAGTCCAAGAAACAAGATGACTTAAGAGGAGCTAAAGAGTTTTAGAATTTAAAAATGACCATTTTTTTTGAAAGAAGGATGGTTCATGTCAGGTTCACCAAAATGTAGAGGAGGGGATTTTCTACTCCCAAGATGACTTGAGGTCTCAAGGAGTAAATAGCCCTTAACTACCTTAAAGGACATAACTTAGGTGATGAGATAAAATGATGAAAACGTGTTTATTTATGTTTTATGTAGAATTAAAAGATGAGAGTTCTAGAAACTAAAAGAGTAGGTCATATAGGTCTTCTAGACAATCTAACGAGCTCTTGGGCTAGGATGACAATGTGGTGCACGAACATCCCTATGACACGCTAGTGTCTCGTATAGACCAAAAATTGAGAATAGCCCAACAAATGACGGGGTGAATACTACAATTCTGATTGCTAGGAACTCTTAAAGGGAAGGAAAATAACATAGAATAGCAATTAAAGTAAAATACACTAGAAATGAAAGGCAGATAGTAAAATGAGAGGAAAGGAAGAAAAAACTCACAAAGAACTGAGAGATGAAGCCTCCAACAAAGAAATGTCTCTGACACCTGCATACATAAGATCGAGGAGAAGTGTTGGGGTTGTTTAGGGGTTTGCCTAAGTCAATCCCCTCTTTGGTGTTTCCATCTCCACAGACAATTAGGTAGAATCAAGATAGATAAAATGTGTAAAGACGTGTGATAGAAACAAACCTCGTAAAGGAGGAAAACCCCTATCATGAATGTAATAGACATGAGATAGAAACAAACCTCACAAGGAGGAGAAGCCCTATCACAAATGTAAATAAACAAAGACGAGATTACATAGACAAGATTAAATAAAATGAAATAACAAGAGAGTGTTACCAATAGCTTGCAATTCTCCTCTTGAGTTGATGAATGTGACAAACTTGAGAGAAAGAACTTTTACGAGCTTCACTATGAGATTGAGAGAGAGCAAGAAATATCACGTGAATAGAAAATGATAGAGAGATTAGAGAATATTCATAGATTGAGAGATTCATTCAAGGAAAACATGTAAAATGAAGTGTTTTAGGAAGGTATAAGCATGCAAGGGTCATCCTAGTGCACTTGCGAGCCGACATAGGAATTATGTTCATTGGTAGGCTAGAAATGTAACATCTCAATGACTACTACAGTTGAGAATCTATTTGAGATGTCCGCGTGGCACACAAATGTTTGTGCAACGCGTGTTCATTTGCGACATAAATCTTCCTTACTGATAGTAAATGAATGGGTTAAGCAAATAAGGATTAAATTTAAGTGGGATAAAAGGAACATTGTATTATTATCCTTAATTTATCTAAAGGGGAGGCTTATGGGATGCAATTTGCAACATTACAAATGTTCAAGCCATTTATAAGCATTTCGAAACTCTAGGAAGTGAAGCACCACATCCAAAAGAGAGTCAAAATTTATACCTTGTGGGATACATTGGGGATGAATTTCTTGGACATTTATTCAATGAAGCCATTATCGAGAGTTTTCAAACCATCAACACTAGCAAAACATGCTAGGTTTTGAGGCCATTAAGAAGACTAAGAGAAACCTTGTATGTATGGGAGAAAAATCCCCCATAGCAAATGCAAAGGAATGAGGATATTTCCCATGCAAAGATGTAGTATGACATCATAAAGACAAGACAACACATGGTTAAGAGCGGAACCTTAGTAAAGCGAGCATTAACCTTCAACCCAAAAATTTCAAGATTCAAACCTATTTTTATTTTGGATTAAGAAATGGATGACTAGGATTAGGTTAATTGATTTGTTGGCTATGATTAAATGTTAGTTTAGCTTTAGATTGATGAATTAAATTTATTTTAAATTTAAATTATAGATGTGACATGGTTATCCCATTAATGGGGGATTAGGTTAAGTTTTGGGGATTTAGGATAATGAATAAAATAATTAAATTATTTAATCAATTAAGGGGAATGGATGTATAGTGTTAGTTTAAATAAATAAATGCAATGTTTAATTAATTAGGTGGTGGAGGGAATGTTAGAGGTTGAGCCCTAGATAATTAAATAAATTTATAATTTATTTGAAATTAATTAGTGCTTAGATGACGAGAATGTGGTTACGACGAGCCCAATATGGCATTGAAATTAGTGAAAGTGGTGATGTTAGGTGTGTCGTTAGGACATGATTAATTTTAGGTGTTTGCAAAATGAAGTTATCCAATGAAAGAAAGTTAATACTTTTTCAAAGTGAATATATGTTCTTAAAAAAATATTTGTTATAAACAAACATTAGTTTATAACAAAAAATTAAAGCTAAACACATATATGTTCTTAATAGATGTTTGCTTAGGTTTGGGCTTTTGAATTCAAACATATATTAATTATTATAAAGTGAATTTCTATTTTTTTAAACATAAATATCATTTCTTTTTTTTAAAAATGTCTCATTATTTTCCACTAAGAATGGACCCTACTTCTTGCACTTACCCTTTTCCACACATTTCTTGCATTTTAATCATGTTGGTTTCATTGTATAATTGAATATGATGTTATATGCAATTAGGGGAGTATGTGGAAATCAAGAAGATCTTAGATATCCATTTGTTCAATGAGAGTTAGAAACATAACATTTCACTCTTTATGGATTAAACATGCTCCTATATGATGATACATTGCTAATATAATCATTTTTATCTATTTGTAATTGTATTCTAGATGTGCTCAATCCTACATCCTATATGATTCTTTTTGAATTAGGATGGTCTTTAAGTATGTCATTCTAATGTACAATTTGAAATAAGTTATGCTTTAGTCGGTGAAGAAGGGAAACATGAACCCAAATAAAAAAATCAAGTTTAAAAGTTGGGGGTTCCAATATGTGACTACAAAATTAACCTAGATAAATTCTCTACTTGTGAATCTAAACTAGAATAGTGAATGACTAGATGTGAAAGATATATCTAAATTTCATAGATGAATGATGATCAAAATAGACTATGATAAAATTATTTATCAAATTTAATATAAAATTACCATTTTATACACTAATCAATATATAAAAACACCCTAATTATTATAAACTCAAAACATAAAAATTCACCATTACAAATTTAAATATTAAATATATACTTACCTTTATGTATAACTAAAACATTATTCCTACTTCCTTGATTTAAATTTTCATTAATTCAATTCAATTAATTGTTATTCTTTTTCCAAAGTTTTAACTAATTGATTCAATGACTACTATTTAATGTTTGAGATGTCTTATTTTTCTAATGTTTATCTATTTTTAAATGTTTTTCTAATACTAACACTACTAATCAAAGACACTAGGTAACAAGATTCTCATCCTCTTCTAGATTTATTTGACGAACGCAATTAAAAGTTGCACTTCCTTTTGGAGAGATCTTTTTGTTATCATACCTTATTAATGATGCTACATTTAGAAGGTTACAAGTTTTCTCATGAAAAATAATAATGAAAATACACCTTTTATTAGCTTATGACTATATTTATTTTTCATGCTTGGTGAGAGCTAATTCTTTCCCTATAATTTTTTGACACAAGCCATTAATATAGGCTTGCAAAAATCAACCATAGAACTTTTATTATTATTTTAAAATCAATATTAAATAAAGTTGTGAGGAAAAATAATGTTTCTTGATAAAAATCAATTAATATAAGAGTTGATATATAAATAAATAAGATTGCTAAAGGAACAATATAGATAAGAGAAATATCAATTAACATATGAATTGATAAATAAATGAGATTAATTAAAGAAATAATAGAGAAGAAAAATAGAGTATTATCCGTTATAATATGTTGATTGAATTTGATACTTTGATTGATAAGTATGTTGCAATAAAAATTAGAAAATAAAATATGGCAATAGAGCAACTATCAAATGTTTTATAATGTTAGAGACTAGGTTGTATTTATAGTTTGGTTTTAAGACATTGCTTTCATGTGAATTAATCTTATTTTTTCATTGATTTTGGATACTATTGAAAATGGAGAATCTCCCTTTCAAATCTGATTACAAAACTTCACAAGATAAAACACATGAAGACCGCAATTACATAACAAGAACAAAATTTGGAAGAGAAATCTGCAACTTATATTTTATTCAAACATGCAAAAGATTACATCAAAATGAAGCTCATGGGCTCCTCTTCAATCCTACATGCAACACTTGCAACAAATGAGTCTTCAACGATCTGGAAATTTTTTGGTAGTGGGTATATAAACTTCATTTCTGTAAGCCCCCCTCTCCAAAATGAAAAGACATGAAATTAATAGAGAAAGTGGAAGGAGAAAACAACTCTTGGTTTCCAAAACCATTAGCTGAAAACCACCTTGAGGAAAGTATGCCCAACCTTGGGAGTTACAAAATCTGCAATAAGAGGTGAGGTCCAATGCATGCTAACCTTCCCTTGGGCGCCTAAACTCTTGTCCAATGAGATTTGAGATGCTATGACAACTTACACCTCTTATAGATTCCATTCAGCCTGTCATAACAATTGTTGCATGTAAAGACATGCAAGCAACATGCAATATTCTTTTGGCAGCCCACTTTATGACAACATATGACACAAGCACATGCAAATATGAATCTTTGACCTCCTCCAAAAGTGGGATGCCCAAAAGGCATATTCCCTTACAAGATACTTTTACCGAATTACCAGACCTTTTCCCATTGGATTTACATTCACATTTTCACAAAAAAGGAAAATACATTGTTGCAAATGAAATTATTATTTTCCTATCACCTAAGACTTTATTAAAATCAACAAAGCAAAATTAAAATATGTTTGGTGACACAGGATTGCCTTTACACCTTGGATGCTCCTGCATTAGGTACAAGTTCATTTATGTTAGTATTTGTGTTTGAGATATTGGTGGTGATGAAATTCATATTTGGAGTTTGTTATAGATAGAAGGAAGACCTTGGTAGCAACGAAGTCTTGCAGCTAATGTAAGAAGATTCAAAAATATAAATAATTGATATAGTAGAGACTAGGTAAACTAAGAATGATTTGATATTAAAAATATGACTAAGAATAAATTTTATATGACTGAATGTGAATGCAAGAGGTAAGTTGACTATGAATTGATGATGTTAAATAACTTCAAAAAATGATCTTAAATACAAGTCTTCGACACACAATTTGAGGCTTTTGACATTCAAACTAATGGATAACAATCATATTTTTAGAATGTCAACTTGAAAATCAAGATATTTTGAATTTAAAGTGAGAGAGCTAGACTCTGAATGTGACCTAACCTAGGGAAACAAAATCCTACAAAAATGGACCAATCCTATTTTAATGTAATGAATTAAGCATATTTGAATGGGAAATTTAGATGTAGTCAATTAATGCACCGAATAAATTAAGTTGAGAGTTAAGATCATACATTTTTAATATCCACACAAAATAAGATAAAATACAAAATAAAAATACACTTATCCCTTGCAATAATATAATCTCAAATTAATAAAATGAAAATTTAATATATAAAATATTAATCAATGATATATATTCACCCTTCCCATATAATAGCATGACCTAAATATATAATAATGTAATTAAAGCTCATTAATCTTTAAGAAATTAACCTTTACAATAATATAGTCTTGATAAAATAGAAGAATGAATTTCAAATCATTATCATAAATAAATTGGACAAATTAATTAAAAAATTTAAAGCATAATACTTTAATTTACACAAAACTCTAGGTGTACTAGACCCTTGGATTAGCTCATTTAGTCTCAGTTATCGCTTTAGGTAGTTCAAGTTGTGGGTTCAACTCTTGATTTTTCTGTGGTGTGGATGAGGGTCGATCACACATCTCTCGAAAGATTATAGGGGGCTCACCTCGTAAAGAGCTAAGCTCCATATCATTAGACTAAACTCTTGATTCCTTTATATATATATATACAAAACCAAGATGTAGTGGGAGCTAAATAGTCATTTAGAAGATGAATTGAACAGTCATTTTCATATTGATAAATATGTACATTAAAAGCATAGGTGTAGAAAGATATATTTTATATTATGTATTTTCAAGATGTAATGGAAGCTAAATAGTCATTTAGAAGATGAATTGAACAGTCATTTTCATATTGATAAATATGTACATTAAAAGCATACGTGTAGTACGATATATTTTATATTATGTATTTTTCAGGATGCAGTGGAAGTTAAATAGTCATTTAGAAGATGAATTGAACAATCATTTTCATATTGATAAGTATGTACGTTAAAAGCATGAAGTTTCCATAGCCCATTATAATTGATGTCACAAGTTTTTGGATTTGATTGTGTGCAATTTTGTAACATCCAAAAATTAGTGATATCAAATATGTACATCTTGATAATCTAGTTGTGTAATTCTCATCCATTTTCATTTGTTAATCATATCTACACTTCATTCCCAAACCTGATATTGGCATCAAAGCTTTCACTAAAGAAGGAAGGTGTACAAGATAATTACGAATGGTTGTGAAAGTAGATAATGACAAATCTATGTTTTTGATTGCTCCTTGCATACATGAATGTGCTTGTGAGAGACTAAATTGAACTTTGACTTAGAATTTGTTGGCTAGCCTCCTCTATTGTCAAAAGGTATGAAACCCTTTGATTTTTTTTGTTGGTCTATATAGTTTATGCAATTGGTGATTGTCTACAACAAACAAATGCCCGCTTGCTAGAATAAATTGTTGCATTTTTTTAAATAGTGTAATTTGATGAGATTTAATATTGGTATGTAAATTTGAAACTCACTTACATTATTATTAGATTTGCTCTATATGCAATATACTCATTACGCCGAGAGGCATCTATAGTGGCATCCAAAATTATGTGTAAAGTTTTTGAAACTGCATTTAAAATGATAGGCAGGTGGAAGTCATGTGCAACTACAATAGATTTGATGAAACAAAAAAATCAAATAAAAGAGATTTGATGAAACAAAAAAATCAAATCAAAGAGATTTGATGAAACAAAAAGAACAAATAAATAAATAAATAATAATAATAATTCAAATATTTGCATAAACTAAAAGAATAAATAAATAAATAAATAATATTTTTCATCAAAGATAAATCAATAAAAAAAATAAAATAGAGAATGATAACTCTTCGCATCTTTTATATATATTAATATTTAATATATGTATGCTAGTTTTATTATTTGTCGAATTGTCAAGCTATTATTGAATTTGAAAAGTTTGAATAATATAATAATAAATATAAATTTTCTTCATTATTTGTCGAATTGTCAAGCTATTATTGAATTTGAAAAATTTGAATAATATAACAATAAATATATGCATTTTATTATACTACAACTTCTCTTTTGTAACATGTGTACTTTATTTAAAACTATGAGTAATTTAATTGATATCATACATTTTTTACATTTATGTAAAAGATACCATAAATAAAAATAACAAAAATTACCCAACCAAAAAATATTCAATAATAAATTTATTCCATTCATAATTATGAATATGAAAATGACCATTAAGCAAGCTTTTACAAATAACATAAAAGAAATCGTTGGATAAAAGACAGCAATAGAATAGAGCAAGGGAACAAGGAAAGATTAGACAAAGGAGAATGGTTAAAAGCCCGAATTGGAACTGGTGAACATTTGTTATTGGAATTCCCACCATTATAAAACGCATGCAAATCAGGTGTGTTATTGTAATTCCCTAAACAAACACAGCGAAACCCCAGAAATTTAAATCGCTACATTCCCGGGGTGTGTTTGTCATAAGTGGTACATACCTACAGGGAATTTGTGGCCACCCTACTGTCATATAGAAATTGTAATGGTTTGTTCATTTTTAAATACTGTCACTTTCGTTTTATGAAAAAAATTAATCAAAAATATTTAATTTATATATTTTTTATATAAAATCTTTTATATTAAAATATTATTGATTTTATTAATCATACATATTAAATATGATTTTTTTTTTTATAAATTTCTATTTTTAATAACACAAGTAATTTGATTTTTTTAAATATTATGTATCATATAAATTAATTAAGTATTTTTTATAGGAATCATACTTCTTAAAAATACCAAATAAACAATAAAAAAATAATAATTTGATACAAACCTTCATTATATAATTTGCATATATTTAAACACAAAAAAAAACTTTTGGAAAGAAAGGAACTATTTTCTTTTATTATTTTTAAATTGAGATGCAAAAATTAATGATGCATTACATAGAAAATAAACAAAAACAAATGTTATCAAAGGTCAAGAACTCTTCTTGACTTTGTATTCTTCCATATTTGATATACTTTATTCCAATTTACATCATTTTCTTGAGGTCCATTTAAAGACACTCTCATTAATGCATCCAATGTATCCAAACCCAACTTTGACTTTCTAACATCTTTGATGATGTTTTGTTTTGAAAATCCTCTTTCACAATCAATAGTACTTGTAGGAATAGTAAGCACAGCTTGCCATAACTTCATCATATGAGGATAGCTTCTATGCCAATATTTTGTGTTACGAAAGACTCTCCATGCATCTTTCATCTTGAAACCCTCACAACTCAAATGCAATGAATCAACAAAAGAGTTTAACTCCCTTTTACAAAGGTAACATCAAATATGGATACAAATTCATTTACATTATTTGAAGTAGTATGTTGCAAATGTTGGAGAAGCTTATCAAGCCAATGCTCTGAGATATTATCTCGAGTTTGAAGATCTAATGGATAATAAGAAGGACTGAAGAGTTTTGCAGCCAATCCTTATTCAACTCATTATCTAAAATTTCAACATGCTCACCAATAAAACACAGCTACTGTATTATCTTGAAAAAAATCAAAGCCGGTGAATCGCCTGTAAAAAAAAATGCTTAATCCTTAAATGTTGTATTATGTTGAAAAAAATCAAAGCTGAGAATAATTATTTGTAAAAGGAAAATAAAATTTCAACATGCTCATTGCTCACCAATAAGTTTGATACTGTATTATCTTGAAAAAAATCAAAGTTGGGAATCACTGCAAACAAAATGTTGTTGAAAAAACAAGTTACAATGCTATAAAATAAATGCTTTCAACAGTGAAAATTTGTGTTATGTGATTATTCATAAGAATATCCTATATATATTAAAACAAATGTAAAATTAGAAAATATTGATAATTAGAAATAAATCTAAAAATCTTAAATTTAATGTTAAAGTTTCTAAATTATGTAGAAAATAAATCTTGTTAAAATATTCAAAAAGTTAAAAATCAATTATATTCTATTTTGAAAAGATTTTGAATTAATATAATTTTTTATAATAAATATTATAAATCATATATATTAATAAAAAACAATGATAACTATTAGTAAAAATGTCAAAATCTTAAAAAATTAGAAAAAACTATATTTAATCTTGAAAATATTCTATTTTCAACAGTTTTGAATTAATAAATATATTTATAATAAATCATATATATTAATATAAAGTGAAATTAGAAAGAATTATTCCAAATCTAAACTAATTTATATTTTTTATAAAAATTATTTTATTTTATATATATATATATAATAAATTTTTACGGTTTAATAATAATTTTAAGTGTCAATTTTACGGTTATATAAAAATATAGCAAGTCAAATGATACGGTCTAATAAATTTTAAGGTTGTAATATACGGTCCAAAATCAAAAAAGGTCAAATAGACCATCAAATTCCAGGCCTGCATACACACATAATATATGTCCGTAGTCCCAGAACATATATGCACACTTTTCTTCTAGTCTACAGGAATAATGCGGGTCGTTGAAAAGGGAAGCGCCTAGGAGAAGCATTATAATTAGGAACCCCTGAAGCGGCCCAAGCTCGTGATCTGTCCTTCGTAAGTTATAAACCCTGCCAATTCTTGAACAAAATCAGTTTAATTTGATTCGACTCATCGTATTTTTATGTGGGTATATTTTCTTTTTTCGATTTGAGGTACGGTTTTGGGGATTCTATATTTGGTAGATTTCGGAAGGATAAATTTTTGCGCAACTCTGAAAAGATTTTATTATTGTTACAAAATCATGGCGTCGGCAATTGATCTGTGCATTTAACTCCCGTTTACTTAAATTTGGTCGAAGATTCGGAAATATTTTGTGCCTTTTTACTGAAAAATTAACCGCATTTTTCGTTTGAGCTGATGCACTGTAAAAATATGAAATCTTTAAAGATTTTCCGTCCTTAGGGCTCTTGTTTTGGTTCCATGTATGGTGAGTTAGATATACTGTTTGCAGTAGAGGGTTATACAAGATTAGTGGTGGTTCTTGAGATATTAAAGTGGCCCTGCATAGGATTTTATGAGGATCGTTCTTTATCTCTCATCTTGTTTGGCCCCAATTGTGGCTATGCTGTTCGGATCTCATTTTACCCACCATTGTTTCATGGTTATTTTAGGGCTTTATTAAATAGAGTACTGTAAGGACATATCCTTATGTAACCATGCGTCTGTATATTTTAGTATCTTTATTGGCACTATTTTTGCCCTTTTCTTTTTCTTTTCGCTCTTCAATTGTGATTAAAACCTGTCATCAACTAAAACATGGTGAGTCCATTTGTACTACCGAGCTTACACTTGACGTTTGGCTATTTCAAACGGGGGACATTCTCAGCAGGGCTTGAAACTGGATCATCGCTATAGTAATTGTGCTGCCTTACCACTAGAACACTACCGATAGAGTCGTTGGCTGTATTTTTTTGGATCCGAGCTGCTCTGTAATTTCCAAGCTTGGCAATTAAGCTCCATACCCCGCTGATTAAAAGGTTCAAGTTACTGTACGAATTCCAAGCTTAGTGATTAAGTTGTATTCCTGCTGATAAAAGCCTTTTATATTTGACGATTTTAAGAATCTTAAGGTATTAAATAGAACTTGGTTTTGGGTGAATTAAGAACTGCTAATTAGTAGACGACCTTGCCTATGTTCAATTTTGAAAGCATGCATCATATATCTTATCTTTTTTTTTTTGATTTGCAAGTCAGCAATTTTAGGCTGGTCCAAACCGGTCGAAACCACAATCGGGGTACTGCCTTCCTTCCAGCATTAAGGCCAGCAATTAATTCAACTTAGATATCAACATTTAAATTTCAGGTTAGATATCAACATGAGAAATCTAAGACATACTTAGATATCTCAACCTTAGATTGACAACTTAGATATCAACATGAGAATTCTTAAGAGTCACTTAGATATTATTATTTACACTGAATTACAACTTAGCTATCAACTTTATTTGTCAACTATGGAAGTATAAGAGTCACCACTTAGTTTACCACATTAGATGTCACTTTGGGGGTTTGAAATTGGGTTTCCACAATGAGGATCCGATGTTTTAACCAATGAGCTCAGCACCTTTGACAGTGTCCTTTATATTCTTGTTCTCAGTAAATTTAAACATATACCTTGGTAATGTATCATCTAGCTTCAATGACTGTGAAGACTTCATGTTCTGCTGAGTTCACCTGGGAGTTGCGATAAACTTTTAGGCCGTAGCCCACATTAACACAGCCGTGGAAACATAGAGAGCATGACTGTCAGGGATCAAACCGTTTCGTCATCATATCTTTCACTCTGCCTTTGCCTCTAGACCATGGTGTGAAGGACAAATCCGACATCTTATACTTGCTAACATGAACAAAAAAGTTATACATAAGGTGTTGTATTTGAAAGTGACCTCTTCATCTCCTCACAATGGAATGGGAAATGATTTCATTGCTTGTATCAGATGTCTTCTGTTGCTACCATAATTCCCATGATCAGCAATTAAAGTTCACATCAAGCAGATATAAAATTCTTTCCATGAATTTTCAGAGATTCAAACTTGCCTCTGCTTTTGCAAATGGACAACTCCAGAGACCAACCAAAGACCATAATTTTTTTTTTGATCGGTACACCCTTTTGACTGGAGCTGTGAACCAGTGAGGCCACAAACGGGGGACCTCATCCCCAGCATGAATGCACAAAAATCTTCCAGACCCACAAGCATGGCAGCCCAGTGAGGGCATAGAGCCCACGAGCACACCAGCCCAGTGAGGGTCTGGCACAGGCATGAACGCCTGTGAAACCACAAACTTAAACGCTGCAACGGTTCACAATCCGTGAGCACACTGGATCAGCAAAGGCACAAGCCTGCGATCACAGTAGCCCAGCAGGGATTTGAACCTTTGTGGCAATATCAACAATGCCACAACTTAACCAACACACTGCAGGATCAACCCCAACCAGAAGACCATAATTGGTTCAATACTTAAATCTTTTAATATTTTAGTATGTGTTTCTTATCGTCACTTTGCTTAGCCAGTGAGCTGTATATTAGGATGATATATGATGTGTATATCTTGGTAATGGTATCTGTCAATCAGTTTATGGGCCATTGGAAATTGGGCCCAACTTCCAGTTAAATGTTTCCTTTATCTTTGTTTATGGATTCTGCCTATTTTTAATGGAATTTGATTCTCATTTTTTTGTAGTGCCAGGCTAATGCATAAATATACTGATGCAGTTATACTTATTTCTGTTTTTCATTCTTGACCTTAATAAAATTATCATGGTAGAGCTGCTCGTTTCCGTTGAATCATTGATTGTCTGTTTACATTTATGTATTCTGACACTAAACCACATATTACATCTCATTCTATAGTAAAAGCAGTTAATTTTCGGCTCCTTTCATGAGGGTTTGTTGGGAGATATTTTTACATTCTTGTCTATGCAAAAGGGTGCATTTTACTAAGCCTGTTACAGGCTTGAGATGAATAATGAGGTGCACTCTTTTTAGATTTTGTTGAATTCCTGTGTTAAAATATTAATTTGTCTGTGTTGTCCTTGAATATCATTGACTATTGATGGTGGTGTTGTTGAAAGCATTTTAGACTTTTAAGTTTTACTGTTTTAATGACCTGACTTTGGTTCGAGCAGACAGTGATGAATTATCTGGATTCATGTCATGCTGTATAGAATCTTAGGTGTTCGTGATCTTTAATGCAAGGCTGCTTGCACTTTTCATTGCATATATTGTCATTATTTGATTTTTTAGGTCAAAACTTATACAGGCTTTTGATGCTAAACATGATGGATTTCAGGTCAGTAAATCGTATAATTGCGGGCTCTTCAGGCTTAGCTGAATCTAGTTCTTTTGGTGATATGGAGAATGACTTATCTTTCCAAATGTCAAGCAAAGATGGAAATGGTGCGACTCTTCCACCATACCTGCCTCCAGGGCATAATGAGGTTTCAGAGCCTATGGACTCATCTGGTGTGGGAGATGATAATCAGGATAACATCGATGACCATGTAGTGAGATTGGATCTTATTGATGACTTACTACATGCGGTAGGTTTACTCTATGGACTAATTCCAGTAGTCATTCAAACAATTAACAATTATGATATGTTTTGGTAACACCATTTTGGTAATTGAATGACCATCTTGCTCTGGGTGGTCATGGTTTGGAATGTGATCCTTTAGGGCTTAGATCTTAACTGTTTAAAAGTTAGTGTATTTCAGTTTTCCAAGTCTACTTAGAATATATATTATGAAAGATTCAATCATATGAGTACAGTTCTGATCTGTCATATGGAATAGCCAATTAGAGACTAATTTTAAGCATTACATAACAGGTTTTAAATTGTGTAACAGGTGTTTACTTTCCTGGACAATAAAACTGTATGCAAAGCTGGTCTAGTATGCAGGCAGTGGCATGCTTCTAGTGTTCATGAAGACTTCTGGAGGTCTTTGAACTTTGAAAATTGTACAATTACCTCAGACCAAGGTAGTCTCATACCATATTAAGTTTCAACATTCTCTAAGTTGTCTGCAACTGAATCAGATTGCATGCTTATCCATTGTTTTATGATTTTTATATAATGTAATGTTTTTCTTTCTTGTTGAGCAGTTGCACGAGTGCTCCGTAGGTATCCGAGGGCTGTTGAATTGCATCTACCAGGTTCACTGTTGGATATTCCTGTGCGCAAGGTGTTACGAACTCTTAGGTAAGACTGTTCGTTATGGATTTTATTTGGTCATTTTTAATGTTGTCAAAGTGTAATTGAAGACTTATTCCATTCCCAGTTTTCTCACACTATACTCTTAATGTACAGGAATCTTGAGGTGTTAACAATATATCATGGAAATTTACATCATGCTTTTTTCAGTTTATTAGTGGAATGTCCCGTTTTGAGCCATTTAAGTGTAATTGATGCCACCTTAGGAAGTGATGGTTCTCAAGAGATACATGTCCGACATGATTCACTGCGACATCTCCAGGTTATGAGCTGTCGAGTAATTCGAATCTTTGTCAGGTATATTGTGTTACTTTATCAGACAATTTATCTACAAACTTTAAGAACTATCAAGAGGAGTGAATATTTTGAATGTTGTTCAGGTGCCCTCAGCTAGAAACTTTGTCCCTTAAGCACTCAGGTGTGGAATCTGCGTTTTTGAATTGTCCTGTACTGCGGGAACTTGTTGTGGCTTCATGCCATAAGCTTTCAGATATGCGAATTCGTGCTGCAGCTATGTCATGTCCGCTATTGAAGTCTTTGGATATTTCCAACTGCTCTTATGTCAGTGATGATACACTTAGAGAAATTGCAGCAGTTTGTACAGATCTTCAGATTCTGGATGCATCTTACTGCCCCAATATATCACTGGAGGTTAATCTTTTTTGTCTTCATTTCATATTTAGTGAAATCATTATTGAGAAGAGCGTCTTTGTGCTAAAGAAGTGAAATCTGATGTCTCAAGGCTGTGAGAATGCCAATGCTGATGGATCTGAAGCTCCATAATTGTGAGGGAATTAATGCCACATCTATGGCCGCTTTATCTCAGTGTGATTATCTTGAGGTGAATTCTTTTGTTTTGATGATATACTGTTGAAGAATAAATTCTATAATTTTGAGTATTTTTTTAAAAATTTCTTAACCTATTTGCAGGCACTTCAACTTGACTTCTGTTGGTTGTTAACATCTGTTACATTAGATCTTCCAAGGCTTCGACATATAAGTCTTTTCAATTGCCGCAAGTAAGTTTTTTCTTTAGGAGTGGATGTATTTTGTTGGAGATATTTAGTTCTGTGTTTCCTTTCTTATGATTCTTTGTTTTGCTGGCAGGATTGTTGACCTAAATTTGTCCAGCCCAGCTCTAGCATCTATAAATGTCACAAGTTGTCCAATCCTTAATCGTGTGGATATTACATCAACAGCCCTTCAGGTTTTCTAGAGAATTTGGCTTCATATTACAGATTTGTAGTAATATTTTACTTTGAAATGAAGAAGTGGGTTACTTTTGTTTGTTTTGTACAGAACTTGGTCCTACAAAAACAGCAAAGTTTGACCACAATGACATTACAATGTCCTCGTTTATCTGAGGTTGACTTGAGTGAGTGTGAATCATTGACGAATTTAATATTTGACGTCTCCAGTGCGGGTGGTGGCTGTCCAATGCCTGACACCCTTATTCTGTATAGTTGTGCGGTGTGTGTTTTTGGAGGCATCCTCGTAAATGAAATCCTCTTTGTGGTTTCTTTTGTTTTATGCTGGTATTTTACATAAAAGTTTAGAGAGGCTGGTATTTTAAAACATTTGGAGGAGCTGGAATTTTATTACATGCTATGCTTATTCTTGTGTAAAATATTATAGAGGTAATCTGTTTCATTGAGAAGAATTGTTTTCTTTTTGCCTTGCTAAGCTAGATGTGCAAATTATGACACATGTACTTGTGCAACACTTGTTAAAGCAGTAACAGTCTATGGATGCCTTGGTTTGCTACTCATTTTTTCTATTGCTTGCACCAGTGCGTTGAGACTTGGTGGGTCTCCTTGAGGACTTGAGTATGAGTCCAACTCAGGCTTGGCAAGTGTGTTGTTAAGACTGGCTGTCAGACTTGGCCGAGTCTGCCAAAAACAATTTTCAAAAACCACTAAAAACATTTTTTCATGTATTATATATTTTTAATTTGTCAACTTTGGTATGTCTTTTGACCGTGTCTGACTCTGAGTCTTAACAATATGGCTTGTACTATACTTCATTATGACCTTTCATAAAAGTTCTTTGCAGTCTTGCAATATTTCTGATTATTATTTTACACACGGTTCTAATTAAGTATTTAAATATGTTTCATTTTTTTGTAGTCTCTTTCAGATGTGATCCTGAAGAGCCCATCCTTGTGTACTCTTTCTCTCACTGGTTGTCGTGGAGTGACTAGCCTTCAACTAGAATGCCCAATGCTCCAGAAAGTTTGTCTAGATGGCTGTGATCATCTGCAGCAAGCATCATTCTTTCCTGTAAGTTTTATCTGTTCTATGTTTGTGTTTAACTCGTGATTATTCTTGCTAATCAACAATTTCCTTTTTGAACGCCTGTGTAATATTGCATGCTGCATGCATTTAATTTTTCCTTAACAAATTAATATTCAATCTATTCAGGATGATGAATAGCTAAAGGAAATTCATGATTTTGTGCATATATGTTAAAGTAAATTAACAAATTATATCCTTAAATGTATCTG
>VDFB02216598.1:0-30445 GCA_007258455.2 Sequoia sempervirens
GAGGCAGAAATGGTTTATGATAATCCATTATTCGAGTCTGAGGCAGAAATGGTTTATAATAATCCACTCTTTGAGTTAGATGTTGATCTCCCTCTTGACACTAGTGCATCTGTGTTTGCATGGAAAGAGGAGAAATCCCAGGTGAATGGTATAGAGAGCTCCGAGGAAGAAGGCAGCAGTGAGTCCATTGCAAAAGACAATTGGGTTGTGGACAGTGATGTGTTGAGCTCTGTGTTGCCGGCTAGTGAGAGTGGCAAGGATTCGAGCTTAAACCCTAACCCAAATCTTCCCTTGGAGTCTTCACTTGAGGATTTTGTTTTGACTGGCATTCCCACCTCGTTGTCACTGGATGATTTTCTGAAATGGCACACAAGTGAGGACAATGGGAGCTTTAAAGAACAGATTAAAGAAAAATTCCAAGCCAGAATCTAGGTCATTTCTTTTGCCCTGGTAGGGCACACCAACGGACCAAGTGGATTTTTGCATGTTGAGCAAGTTGATTCAGCTGAATCGGAGTGCATGGATAGGCTGGAACACTCGCTTTCGATCACACAGTCGGTTGTTGAAGATGTTTCAAATAAGTTGAAGTAGGGCTTTTGGACCAAACATCTCCCCCTGAGAGTATTTGCGAAGTAGGATTTTTGGAATAGATTTTCATTGCTGAGTTGAGGCAACAAAATGTTAATGTTAATGCCGACACTATGAAGGGAAATCACAGTGAGTTTGCGGATGATGAAGATGAGGCTGCGTTTCCTCATGAAATCGTTGACCAAGCGTTTGAGTCAAGGGGCAACGATATGGTTACAAAGGAGAGGCTCGCTTGTATTCCTCAAGTTGTTTTGGATGCCAAGGCGCGCGTTGCCAAGGAGTCCAAGAAGTTGGTGAAGGATATCGAATATGAGAATGATGGGAACTCTAATAATTTAAAGTTTGGTCAGTTAAATGGTAAATCTAGTTTCCCTACCGATGGAGTGGAGTGGGCCGAATTTTTGGTTGTAGAAATGAAGAATGCCTCTGATTTGGATGATGCAAGAGCTCGTGCATCAAGGACCTTGGAGGCATTCAAGAAGACTGTCATGGCCTGGTCTGGAGCAACTACTAAGGTTCTTTATATTTTCGCTTCCACAAGGGCAGATGAGGTGGATAACTGGGGCACAAGAAGATTTCGGGCTCTAGTTGATGAAAGGGGGTTTGAATTGTATCGGTCAAAGGATTTAATGATTTCTGGCAGAGAGAGTATCAGTACAATGGAGTTGAAGTGGACCATTCCCCCAGGAACTATCTGCAGGAAATACAAGAAGGGCATATGGAGTCCGCCCACCTCTAGCAAATGGTGGATATTCTCCTTATGGTGCAACACCTCTATATGGTGCAGTTGCAGGTTATGTAGGTGGTATGGCAGAGTTCTATTCTTTGGAACGAGATATTCAAACTGTCATTTTGATGCTCCAGCAGGCACAAAGGATGTTGATTGCTATGAGTAAGGGGGTTGTTTTGCGAGAACTGAGGATTGGCTATGTGAAGTAGGGATTGTTTTTAGTTTTGAGGTTGAAGATGTTATGTTGCTAAGTGTTATTAAATCCGATTTGATTTGGAGAAGATTCATTCGGAGTGTGCTGGAATAGAGTATGGTAAAATTAAAATCTTCTCAAGGTCTAGTTGTGATCTAAATGCCTACGGTGGGGGATATCGATGAGCAGCTATCTCAAGCAATATTTGGTTTTCAAGTGGGAGATTGTTGGGTTCAGTGAAGCCCAAATATTCTAATTATGATTGCAGTTTCTCTCACACTCGAAACGGATGTCCTTTTGTATGTATTCGCTAATTTAGAAGTTGACCGTTTTGATGGATTTTTCCATTTTGGAGATGAGACTGAATTATAAAGTTGCTGATGCTTGAATATTATGTATTGTATTGAGAATTATTAAGAATATTCCTTGATGAAAGTGGATGTAGTCTATAAGATGAACCACTATAAAAATATTGTGTTATTGTTTGTGTGATCTTGTTTTTTTCATTTTATTTTCTGCAATCTTTTCTTTCGTTTCTCTGCTGTTATTAAATTTTAGCAAGTTGAACAGAAAATCCCCAGCACACAGCCCAGAAAAATCTAGCCCCTAATGAATGAATTGAGAAAAGGGGTAGACCAACTTATTGTTTAATTGCATCCTGCAAATCTGATGTGGCTTCAAGCACTTCTTGATGAGTTGACACTAATCCGAAGATGAGACAATCATGAACATAGTGATGGTCATCTAGGAGGGCATGTGAGTGGGCTTGAAATCCTTCCTCTTCTGCAAATTCCTGGTCATCAACCATTGTATACAAAGAAGAAATCCTCATTTTTGGTGCAGGGGAGCTAACGGCCGCCCCAACTCCAACACGCCCACTTGCAGTGCCTCCCACACCAATTACTCTGCTGATACTACGCATAACAACTCCTCCCCCCATGGTTTTTGATTGCACTATGCAACAAACACCGCAGTGAGAATTGATTATATGCAGAACGTGGAAAAAACAAAGGAAAACATAAGTGAGAAAACAAGGGCATTCTACAACAAATGTAACTTAGACTTTTCATTGGGACGTGGCTTTCCAAGCCCAGTGACACCTCTTGAACACGTGTCACATCTTTTCTCTGCCTCGTAAGTGTAGAGTCTGACTATCTACAACAACCCTGTTTTGATGACCCCAAAGGAACTTACGTGCTCTCTTGCCTCGTAACATCTGCAGAGCTTCTAACAATCTGCAGACTCAAATCCATCTCCAATCCAAAAGCAAAATGATTTTAACCAATATTTTCAGTTAAAAATGTGCAGCTTTACTGATGCAAGTAAGAAATATAAAACGAATGGTGAGAAAAGTTGAATGTTGATTGGTTGTTGGAACAAACATTAATCACTGGTAATATGTGTTTTTCTAGAAGTTACGCTATGGCTGCAATCCTTTTCTAATACAGCAATGAGTTGATTGTTGGCCTCCAATTAAAATTAGTCTATCAAATAATATATTTTTATAGAGATGAGTTGTATCTAGTTGGTACAACTTTTTAAAATTAGTTTCAAATATAAAATTATTTTACTTTTAAAATTTTTTTAATTATTTTTTATTATATATAGTATTAATAATTAGATAAGAAAATTTGAATTATATAGTGTGGTTGTGTATATTTAAAGATATGTTATTAGAAAATAGGAAAAACAAAGAATGTGAAGGCACTTTCTTAATAGATAAATCAATATTTTTAGAGTTGTAACAAGAATTATGTTGGTATAAGTATGTGTATTATCTAAAATGTATATCAAAGAATTAGTAAGGTAAAAATAATTAAGACATCAATTTTTAAAAACTAGTTAGAAATTTTTATCATTAAAATGTTTGATTATTAAATAAATTTGAATATTTTTGTGAGAATTATTAATTTTGTGAGATTTAATGGCGAGCACATGTTAGATGAAAAACTTGAATAGAAAAGAATTTGACTCAAACAACAAAGAAAAATAACTTTTAAAAAAGATTTCCCCTAAATAGAGGTAGATGAAAATAAATATATTCCAATAGAGTATTTGAAGAAGCCAATGAACAATTTAATACATAAAAGAAGGTATAGGAATAAAAATAATAAACAAATAATTTCCTTATATGTCATTAAAATTATTTCCATTTTAAAAAAAAGAAATTTTAAAGAAAACTTTTAAAATATAATATGTAGTAATAAATATTTTTTTACAAATATAATAATAATTAAATATAAAAATTGAAATTATAAATAGAAGACTTCTATGTGTTATTAATACTTTTCTAATCAAAGATCAAATTATAGAATTAATCTTTATATATATATATATATGAGGTGAATTTTATATTATTGCAAGAATTTACCCTAGCGGGAAATCAAATCACAAGTGAGGGGCCTCCTCCTCATAGAAATAAGATTACACTTGATTTAATAAAAATAGAATATTTACTTTAATATATTTAAGAAATTTTAATAACTTATTTGTGCATTTATATAATTTGAATATATAAATTATGAAAGTTTAAGTAATCTTTCATCATAAGATATTTATAATAGTTCTTTTCTAGTGGAATCACTTTAACATCTTCAATTGACCAACTATCTAATATAAAACATAAGAGAGAAATATGTAGAGAACAATAAATTGCAACGTGGTATACGTGTTTGAAGATTTTTACAAACAATTCTAAAACTTGAAAATAGTTTGAACTAGATACTATTCTTCACATTGCACTCTAGGATGAAGTATGAAATGGTCATAGGAGAGCATATCTAATTTGTAAAATAGGTTGGGTGTAGTTATGGACTTTAACTATATGCTTCACATTCAATTCTAATGAAGATCATGACATAGAGAATGCATTTGTTAAAACACACTTTTGCATTTGATATAAGCATTGGTTGTCACCACAATCAATACTTTGTCCTTATTATTAAAGACCGCACACATATTTGAAATTCTACCTTTGGAAGCAATTGATTCATCAACCCTAATAGATCAAGATGCAGAGCCATTTCTAATAATAGAGTAAACTAGGAACCATTGACGATTTTATAAAATTGATACTTGTGTTATTGATTAAACTATGCGACTTGATAATAGCTTCTCACAATCCTCATGGTTTGCAATAACTATGGGGCTAATACATATCTACTCTTGAGACTATATGGGCACATGCTCCTACAATAACATCACACACTTTCGAGAGGAAAATACTCACAACTACTAGAAGATGATAAACCAATTAAAGAAACTTTTTCACTCCTCAATGAGATGGTTAAAATTCTAGTACAACTTGTGAACTCTATGGCATGAATCTTTGCAAACCATAAATACACATGTTTATAACATAGTTTACACAAAAATATGTTTAAATAGGAAAAATATAAATACCCATACACCTTTCTTAAGGGTACCCCTTGTACAAAATAAATAATTTAAAAATAAATGGTTCCATGCTTGACTCCAATTCGATTGGACCAATGTTGCTCTCAATTTGTCTGTAGATCAAAGATCAAAACCATCCTCCTAGCATTTGGCAGGAACTTCGCAACAACGCAACCTTTTTTTACTATAGTTTTTTAGTTAATGATTATAAAGAGGTTTTTGAGAGTGAAGATGCAGATCTAGACGATGATGAAGCTTTGGTGTTTGTGGTTGGCAAGCCTCCCCCTCTTGTGCGACGTGGGCTTGAGTGGCTGGGTTTTGTGGCTAGAGGCAGACTGCGTCTGCAGCCTTTTGTGACTCGCTGGATTGTTGAGGATGGACGCAGGCCTAGATTTGGCTTTGTGATGGTTGTTGAAGATATTAGGCTTCCTTTGTTGGATTTCCTTTGTGGTGTTGTTTTAGCTAAGGACGACCCTCCTATGAGTGTCATTTCTCTGCTTCTTCTTCCTTCATGCATTGTTTTCCCTGACGTTGGTGATTCTCTCCCTCTAGTGCAGTTAGAGTTTTGGTGGCTAGGCTATGCATTTTGGGATGCACCTTGTTGGGTGGTGTCGATGGCTTGTTGGCCTGATGGTTCT
Source organism: Sequoia sempervirens (assembly GCA_007258455.2). Lineage (NCBI taxonomy): Eukaryota > Viridiplantae > Streptophyta > Pinopsida > Cupressales > Cupressaceae > Sequoia > Sequoia sempervirens. The sequence goes on from VDFB02216598.1 coordinate 5,546, forward strand.
TTGTAGTGCCCTATTTTTGCCGATGAAAGCAGTGTGTCTTCTATTGTGGTGGGGGTCGTTTCTTTGTTGCAGTGGGTTTCTCCCCTTCTCTACTGTGGTCCTCTAGCCTATTATGTTGGAAATAAGGTGTTGGGTGTGGAGACGGGGGATGATATTCTCATCCTCTTGTTTTGGAAGTTTGGGGAAGTTGCTTTTCTCCTCTTGTGTCCTATTCTTCTCCCTCCTTACTAGTGGTCTGTTGAGGAGTTTGCAGTGAAGGTGGTGCGGTTTGGGATTTGTTTCTTATGCTAGTGGTTAGGTTGTGGTGTTGTCCTTGCCTTCCTTTGGCTGATGTGTTGTGTTTGTTGCCAGTGTGCCATGGTTCTGGGTTCCATTTTGGCGCTCCTTTGTGTCGTTGGCTTGGGTTTTGGATCTAGGTCCTCTCGTGCAACGTTGGTGTTGTTGTGGGTTGTTACTGTGCTCGGTGAAGGTGAAGGTGGTGTTTTAGACCTCTTGTACCCTCTTTTGTGCGGGTCCCCTATTGGTGATATGGTTCAGTTCGATGGCCCTTTGCTTGTTGTGAGGTGTGGTTGGGGTAGGGTGTTTCTGTTTGTGTGCTCTGCCAAGTGTTTGCGAGCTTTAGGGTTTCTGTTACTGGCCTCTAGTTCTGGCCCTTTCATAGGGATTGGTGGGGACTTGTGGTCTCCTAAGGATGTTCTCTGGTTAAAGCTTGTTGGTTTTACTTGGGTGGTTTCCTTGGGCCTTATTTGTTTGGCCCATATGGGTGGGATTTTTAAGTTGTCGGATGGGATGCCTTCTCTGCTGCCTATGTTGCCAACATATGTGATGGCCTTCCTTTCTTCTATCACTGTTCTCTTCCATGTTCTTCAACTAGATTCTTTTGAGGTGAAGTCTACTTCTATTGAGAGGGAGCCCTCTCCTTTTGAGGTGGAGTTGGTTGTTGTTGAGATAGTGGAGAGTTCTTTCCCTTCTTATGAGTTCCTATCAAGGTGGAACCTGTTTGAGTGGGAGAGTGGTGGCCCTAGTCTAGATGGTTTTCATCTTGTCTGCTCCTTTAGAAGGGAGCCATCTCCTATTGAGGTGGAGTTTGTGTTGGTTCTGCAGGTGGGTTGGTGTTGCATGTTGGTTGTTGCTTCTCTTGTTTCAACTTTGTTCTTTATCTATGGCTGAGAGACTGGTGTGGGGTGGGTTTGCTTTGATTCAACTACTGTTGTGCTTGGGTTGACACATTTTGAAGTTCATTTATGTGTTGCTATGGGTGATTCTTACCCCTCCTTTGGTGGGAATATGGCTGGCTCAGTATTGAGTAGTAGTTTTGTTGTAGTCCAGTTGTTGCAGGTGGTTTGTGGCTTGGTTAGTTTCTGGCAAGACCTTAGGGCTTGTTGTGTTGTAGGTTGCTTAGGGTTGTTGCTTGCCCTAAGTTTCAGTTGCTTCTAGTTCAAGTGCCAAGTTTGGGTTGTTTTTTTTGTCTTTGTCTTGGGACTACTGTTGGTTCTGAGTGTCCTTCCTTGCCTAGTTATCTGGTGACCAGGTGTTGTTGGTGTTTCTGTTGTGTGTTGCAGTGTTTCTGTTGGTGTTGGTTTTTTGTTGTGTCAGTGATGTCTTAGCTTTGTAAAAGGTTTTTGGTCCTTTCAAAACCATACTTGTCCTTTTTGGCCCCTATGGCTCATTGTGCAAAGGGTACAACACCCTGTAAATGTTGCTTACCTTATCAAAAACAATGGAATGCTACAAAACAACAAGTCTTCTAAAAGAGGTAAATTTATCCAATCTGAAAATTATTGAATAGAATAAAAATACTTTGATTATTTTTTCTAAAAAATAATGATAAGGAAAATTAAGAAGGAATATATTTTTGATGTTTATAATTAAGGGCATCACTAGATAAGTGATATGTTAGCACATTAATTTATAATAGGTATTTGATTATAAAAATAAAAACAAAAATAAATAAATATTAGATGATTATGGATTTTGATTCTACTAATCTATTAAAGGTAAGAGAAGGAACGGATTTAAGGTTTAGACTAAGGGATAGGAAATTGGGTAAATATAAAAACTAAATTGTAAATTTATCTCTACCCTTTTTTTGAACTATGAGTCCATGAAGAGGAACTAACATGATATATATTTACTGATTGCAAATATATTTTTAATCTTTCTTGGGGTTAATAATGGAATCTTTTTTACATCTATAATAGTGAAAATTACATTCAATGCCCCTTTCCCTTATATTTAATGCCCTCTTTGATTAGAACATTGTAATTGAAATAATCAACTTACGAGTGGCACAATTATACATGAAAATGTCTCATTACATCCTATATCCCCATATTTAAATTCTTAATCTTGAGACAAACTACTCACCTCCTTGGATGAGATCCATAGGTGCAAACTTGATTTAGATCACTTCTATATGTGTAGATTTGAAACTTTTTCTTTTAAAATTTAATTTTATCTAATGGTAATGAATTTTATAGCCATTGTAAGCCAACTTCATAAATATTATGCAGATGAGTGCACCTAGTTGTATTTAGGGAAACTAATCAAACTCCAATGATTTTGGAAAACTCTCTAAACTTAGATAATGAATAAGAATTCAAATTATTGTGATGGTTTTTTTCCTATTCTTGGCCATGATCTTTTCATATTCCAAAGGCTATGTCAAGCATTTTTGGTAGCAATGAAATTCATTTCTAGCCAATTGCATGAGAGAAATGGAGGGAAATTTTCTAAGCCATTAGAATCAACAAAGAGCTCATGAGTTTGCTGCTATTATGCAACATAAATCTAGAGGGGTTTTAAAGATTCTAAAGCACAAAGATGAGGAAAGGAGATTAAATTATTCCATTAGCAAATATAAAAGAATTTTTTACAAAATAAAAAATAAAAGGAAGAAAAAGAACATAAGGGAAACTAGAGATGACATGGATACTAGAGAGAGCTAAAAAAATGTCCTCTTTCTTGAGGATAATATAGAAGAGAAAATGGTGAAGGAAGTTCAAAAAGTATTGCAAAAGGTAAGAGTGTTATTACAGAAGTTCCTTTGGAGATATTAGTCAATGAAGACCCTATAGTGGATCATAGATCTAATGAAGATCATTTTTTTAACAAGATATGAAGAGGATTTATGAGTTGATTGATTTGTGTGATTCTGCACATGAAGATATTATTATAGTTAAAATAAAGAATAATAAAAGAAAGAGGTTGAAGTAGCAAGTCTCTCTAAAGAAATGGAATAATTAGTGAATGAAATAAGGATGTAAGAGGAGAATAGAGAAAGTATTTTGGTGGGGGAGAACAAATTGTGGTCGATTAAATACCACAAGCTAAGAGGAGGAAATAAACATTGGGTGGAGCTGGATAGTTAATGGTGAATTAAATCCAACAAGGTAAGAGAAGGAGAATAGAAGTGTTGGGTGGAGATGCATTTGGTGGAGGAGGTCAAGATATTATGGATAAACGTCCATGAAAAGGAGAAAGAGAAAATACTAAACTTGGTAGAGGGAGATGGTAATTTTCTTATTTAAATTCTAGAAGAGGAAAAGGAAGATAGTTTTCAATGCACCTTTGATAGTGATGGAGTGTATTCGAGATTGTTCACAATCTAGAGGGGTGGTTCTACCATTCAACTCCATTTTGTGAGTCTATGCTAAAAAAAACCATAACCTCACATGTTTGATACATGAACATCCAAGGGCCCATAGGCAATTCTTCATCAAAAAAAATATTTACAAGTAGTATTTTTATTTTTTGGTTCATTTTTTGTTTGTTTTTTATTTTGCGACTTCATCAACTAGCTTTTAAAGAATACTATAGGGATTTTGTAAATCCTATTAGAAAAAATGCATATTAAATTATTGCTACAAAAGTTTTTGACTTGTCTTTATATCTATTATCCCTACTACTGTTAAGGAATTATTTGGACATCATTTTATTCTCAAACCAAGATGTCATAGGGATGTTTTAAATTGCTACATGGTAGGAAAAGGTGAATTATGTGCTTGTAGCTATAGGGACTTGTAAGTGTTGATTTGCATGAGGCATCAATGACTATTTGTTTTATTTGCTAGTTTAAGTATTGATTAAATTTATCATGCCAACTTGAAAATTTATCTAAGATTATATAATTTGGAGTGGGGATGTAATTAATTAATTTTATCTTTTTCCAATAAAACATATATTGATGGAATGTTGCCAAAGGCAACTAATCAAATTCAAGGACTTTAAGTAGATTTTAAAAAATGGATAGTGAATTAGAATGTAGATTTTTGTGATGGTTTGTTTCCTATTCTTGGTTGTGATATTTTTATTTCCCAAAGATCATGACAACCATTTTTGGTAGCTACAACTTTCATCTCTAGCATGCTATGTGAGAAAAAGGGAGATAAATCTTCTAGTCCATTGGAATTAGTAGAGAGGTCATGAGGTTTTTACTATCATGCAACATAAACCTAGAGGGTTTATAAACCTTTTGATATAGGAAAAAGAGGAAAGGAGCTATGAGGAAAAGAAAAATATATTTACAAAATAAAATATTGAAGTAAGAAAAATGATAGAGGAAAAGAAAGATGATAGGGATAATGATACCCAAGGGAATTTGTTATCAGATATTTCAGGCAAAATAATAGAAGAATTCAAAGAAATTTAACATAGAAAATAATATTGTGCTTCTACTACATTTCTCACTCAATACATGGCTAATATATAGCCAAACAAATAGTAAAACAACCTCCTATTATTTAGGGAGGTGTTACAACAAATGACTTGGAATAATCTACATGGGTATAACTACTAACTTGACTAACCACTCAAGCCTATATTAGTGAGTTTTTTATTAACAACTTCACTATTACAATGGTAATTACATTTCTACATTTACACCACAAATATAATGTAAACATTGATTTTCCTAACATTCCCTCTTTAATGTTTACATGGTACGAACTCACAACCTTCATCTACAATATGCTCATCCTTGTGGCATGTCCAACTGACTCATGACCTTGATCAAAAGAAAGGCTCTCTCCTCCCATGGTTTTAAACAGGCTTACCAAAAACCTTGATGCAAACATGAACCTCCACCATCTGTCCACCTTGTGTGGTGTTCTAGATCCTCCCACAAACCCTTTCAAGATCCATGAACTGCATTACACTGGTACTTTTGTTTGCCACTATGCTTGCACATTAGGGAAGTTACATAGAAATCACCATACATATCATAAAGCTGAAAAAACCCATACTAGAAAAGGTTTCACATTTCATTCCATAAGAACACAATGTTCTTAATTGTAGTCACTATTGTCGATTGTTGCCACTCAATCTAAAACAACATAGACAACCACCACTGCCACTGGAAGTTTCCCTTGACTTTAACCGTTTTGGCACCAAATGGGAATGTAACATTGTTATTATTCCCCCCACAATGTGAAATTCCATTTATTCACACAAACAAGAATACTAAAAAAGAACATGATACCATACTGCATACTACTATTTGGATCTTGCTGCACATGGCCATTATTGCCAGTGAACGTATTCACCAGTCGACCATCTTCCAACAAAGTATGTCACTCAGAGGATCTCCACAGTCAGAGGATCTCTATAGTCATATGCTCTTCAATACAATCATTTTTCCAATATCCACACACAAAGCAACAAAAACACTGCAAATAGGTACACACCACACTACACACAAAAGGAAAAGATGCCACCATAGCTCTATGTGACCTCGTTGTTGGTGACTAACGATAGGTCACTAATTGACCTCCTTCCTTCGTTGCCTCCTGCCTCCAGTTTTGAAATTATCTAAAACACATATTCTTCATCACTAGAACATGATAGCTCTTCATCCTTTGCATGATTTTCCCAATCAGTTTCTTCAGCAAAGGAAGCATTATCTAGTTTATCATCTAATAGATCTTGTGCCCTCTTCTTGCAATTCAAAATTATATATCTTGTAATAACCCTCCACAGTTTATGGATTGGACTCGGTGGTGTTATGTTTTGTTTTGATGATGAGGATACTATGATAATCACATTTATTGTTTGATATAGTTAGTCGGATACTATGATGATCACATTATTGTTTGATGTAGTTAGTTAGATGCTTGATGATCTTTATTTCATTTTGGACATGATTACTTTGCCTGACATTATGGTTGATTATATGGGTCCGATTTTGAATTATGATATGATCACGGTGATTTAATTTAATATGTTATGAGATGATTTATTTAGAATAGGTGTGACGAAGGACAATATAGCATCACTCGTTCGCGAGTGCCCTGTTATGTTGCGATTCCTTCTCACAATGCAGTATCTTGATTTAATGCTTGATATATATGTATATATGCACATGTACACAACTTCGTTTGTATGCAGGACTGCAGGTACAAGTCTCGATTCCACCTGCTTCGGCAGGACAGGGCGAGCACTAAATAACCCAACGGATAAATGTTGATACAGAGGTGACGATGAAGTCCTCCCGTTCCATGATGTCAGGTCGTCTCATTTGTTTGGTATAGTTATTTTTGTGTAATTGTCATCATTGTGTGTCATGTTATGTGTTTTGTCTTATTTTATTTATGAGGGCATTTATAGTTATGATTTATCTTAATGTTTAAAATAAATTATTTATTTTAATGTTGGATTAAATGGTATTTAAATATTTAAATAATTTAATTATTTTTGAAAATCATATATTGTAATTAAATAATAATTAAATATTACATATGACTTAATTATTTTAATCAAGTAAATTGGTGGTGGTTAATTATGTGAATAATTTATTTAAAATAAATATGTAATGTGAGGTGCAAGAAAAGTTGCAAAAAAAAGGAATTAAAGCAATAAAAGAATAAAAAGACAGTGTGGGCCAATAGGAATTGAGAGATGGGAAAAGCTAGTTTTAAAGAATTGATTTTCTTTTAATTGGAGATTTTTGGGTTTTGAAGGGAATGGGCAATATATTTTATTTAATTATGAATTTTAGGTTCCTCCACACACACGAAGATTAAGTTTAGAGTTGCTCAGAGTCATTTGTTGAGTTAGATTCACGGACTAAGAGTTGGAGATGGGATTGAGACATCGAGTCAGCGAGGCATCTTCAAATTTGCATTGGACTCGGGTTCTCATTAGTCTTCTTCATTGCCTTCCTTTTTATCTGCATGCCTTGGAAAAGAAAAAATAAACTTTATTAAAAATGATTTTTTTTTTGTGAATATGGGAAACTTCTGTTGAACTGAAAACTAGGGCAAGTTATTAGACTGGAAACATAGAGAATCATAGTTACTATACTGTGCAAATTCTTGTCAAAACAAAAGAAAACCTGATCATCTGAAATTTCCAACTCAACAAAAATAAGATTTTAGGAAAATGATACTTTTGTTGAAAACAATAAAATTTGGGGTTTTAGAAATGTATATATATACAAATTTTAAATATGGTTGAATCTGTTCATTGTTTTGGATTTTCCCTTTTTATTCTGTATTTACCCTCTGTACTCCTTCCCAATATATTAAAATATATGTATGTATTTTTATATATTTATATACTGATATATATATATATATATATATATATATATATATATATATCCATGATTGGTTTATATTGTTTCTCAAATTTGATATGACTGTGCATCGGCCGTCGGTCGTACGCCTGACATATAAATGTTTAAATTTGTTTGAAATCGCAATTTTCCATATTTTGTTTTTGGTTATGAATTTGCCCAGAAAATCAAAATTTATTATTATATATTTTATCTGGGTTTATATTCAGTTTTTACACCGAAATTATGCCTTTACAAAAAAAATAAAAATAAATTTATATGCACAGGGGAGGACGAAGGGACGGTAGAGAGCCGTACCCACAAACCTGGTCCCTGCGCTCACGCTCTGGCAGTCTTTATTGGTGCTATGCGCTGACGATCTTTATGGCCCTTCACGCCCGCAGTGATCAAATAAGACTAGCGTCTTGTGATCTAAGAACTCTGACCCTTTGGGGTTTCAATGTGTTTTTAGTTTTTTTTTTTTAATTTGTTTTAAATATATATATATATGTATATATATATATTTATTTATTTATTTCAATATGTATATTTTAATTTTAATTTTTTTTTTTTATAATGTGTTTTATTTAAAAATAAATAAAATAAATTATAATAATTGAATATTATTCATTCAATTAAATTTTAATTATTTAATTTTAGTGTAATTTAGTACATTTTAAGGAAGTGGTTTTGAATTGTATTAAATGTATAATTTTGTTCTTATATAAGTAGTTTTTATATATATTTTTAAAATGGGCACCAGTTAAGTTATTGTTTTCAATTAAACAACAATGTTATACAAGTTTAGCTTTTAGTTGTGATTGTGGGTTTTATTGTGACAATCGTTTTGGGTTATTCCTTGGGAAGGGTTTTAACCTTACTGGTGTAATCTTGCAAAGTGGGATGTAAGTTTTCCCGGTATGTTATATTCTTCTTTATTGTTTGTGTTGTCTATGTGGGGAACCCTAATTGTCTTGTAACCCTAGTCCAGAGGCATGTTTAGTTTTGAAAATTGGCTTTGTCTTAGTTATATCTTTAGTTTTGAAACTTAATGATTATGCTTGGAAGGGTTGAACGTTTTCTTATGATAGCCTGTTGTGGTTTGTCGCGAGAAGGGTAATACCTCGCGTGTGTGGATTCGAGTATTATGTTTTTTTATGATTTAGTTCAACCCTTGCCGATTTGAGATATGTTAGGGGTCATAGGAGGGAGAGTGGCTCTTCGTGGGCGTCGGCGCCTCAGGATGAGGAAGGGCTCAGGATAACCCACGAATGAGTAAGCTAAACAAGTGATAACCTAAACAATAGATTTAGGGGGTTGGGTAGTTTAAAAACACAAGATAATAAAACATTGGTTCCTCGGCTATGCATTAGGGCTACCCTAGACTAGTGATAGACTGAGAAGGCCGTGGTCGGCATAGTCATAGTCTTGTCTCCATGAGAGACTATTGGCTCCGCATTAGCTACCCTATGGTGCCGGCGCCTCAGTTAGGAGGAAGGGCCCGGAGATCCATAGATGGGTGCCGGCGCCTTAGTTGGAGGAAGTGCCAGGGGATCCCATGAGGGCTATGCGATGACACTCTCCACTAGACACCCTTGTTTGCTTTGTGTTGTTGCCTCTGGATGTTATCTCTTTATGATGTGTCTTTGAATTCTTGTGACCTTGTTTAAAGTGATTGTTGATTGGTGATACTTCGTAGTCATTATGATGGGAACATAAGTCTTATCTTGTCGTATGATTTGTGTAAGTTGATGGTTGTTCATTTGTAAGCTTTTAGGTTGTTCTTGTTTTTGTATCATGTTGTGGTTAATTGATTCGTGACTTTCATGGGTGGGGTTCACTTCCTGCGTCACCTCTGAGCCACGTGGGGTGAGTTACTTGTAATTCCACATGAAAGTTTGGGTGGAGCGTGCTCCTTGCAGTTAGGTTCCCATCAGCGTCTTGTCTTCTGGAAACTTTCCATGATGGGGTGTTCGGAGATCAATTGTGCTATATTTTCATTATACTTGTATCAAATCCCATATTTAGGATATTCAATGTAATTCATGTATCAAAAAAGATTGTAATGTGATATTAAAACAATGATGTAATAGTTAGGTTTATTTGTATCTTGTTAAAAGATTTATCATGGATGTAATTATGCGATGTTTATGATGCTCGCATCATGATTTTCAGATGTATCATTGTATATGGTTATCATAAATTAAATGGTTATGTTATATTCTTTATCTTATTCTGTTTAGTTGTTGCGATGTAACCTCGCGTGCCCCAGAGAACCAAGTGTATTAATGCCATGTGTTATGCTATGTGGTTATGGTTTAATGATATTGCATGTTTACTTTTATTATTTAAAAAAAAAATTATTTGCATTATGTGTGTTCTCTGGGGTTTGCACGACAGGCGTTATATATCCCATTTCATTACAATAGAAATATTTGATTTTTCCTTTTGAAGGAACATTCTTAGATTTGTACTTCCCTTTCCTTGCTTTGTTATGTACAAATAAGACCTCTTCAAATTCTGAGTCTTCATTATGATCAAGTAGAGTAGAAATTACTCCTTCAAGACTAATGGCTACCTTAATTAATGTGAACACCATACCAAACATATGCTTAGGAAAACTATTCAAAAGTATTGCTTTGGCGTCATCATCTTTTATTTTTTCATTAATGCTAGCTAGCTAGTTTAGGAGAGAATGAAACTTACTGATATGATTTTCCATTGTTGTACCTTTTTCCATCTTTAATCCACACAACCTCTACTTCAAAGTTGTCTTGGCACTTTCTACTTCAGAGCCAAAAAGCTTGTTTAATGACTCCCAAATCTCTTTTGCTGATTTCCCAAAATCCACATGGTGCAAATATGCTTTTGATAAGCTAAGACCAATAGTTCCCAAAGCTTTCTGACCTTTGATATTCCACTTCGCAAGTTCATTTGCATCAGTTGGTATGACTGAATTTGGTTTGACAACATCCCAAAGATCTTTTTCAATCAAGTGTAACTGCATCTATAACTGCCAACTATGAAAGTCTCTTCCATCAAATTTCTCGATGAAAGTTAATTTATCCATAACTACCCCTTTTATTAAATAAAATAAAAATAAATAAAAAAAGGTGTCGGGCTTAGCCGATAATGTACCTTTTGATGACACAAATTTCTAAGTTAAATGACTAACTGAAATTAATTATCAGCTCTGATGCTTTTAACAAAACAAACAACCAACAAAAGCATTGGAAAATATTATTCAAACTATATAAGACCCAAACCAAAACAATATTATATAACAATAACTACTCTATGAGTCAACCTTGGAAACAAATCAAGCACATCATTCATCCATTTTGAAAGATAGTGTAATCTTATCTGGCAATCTATATCCTTGAGCACTTCCCACGAACCAGTAAGGAGTATATTTGAATCAACACTCTAAATGGAAGAAGTAGCCTCAAAAAATAAGATTCGAACTTCATCAAATACAACTCCAAGAATAAATGGAAGCCTCTAATCGATGCCAAAGATAATGTGCAACCTCACACATAACCCACCACTATTATATCATTACGCTATACAAAAGGAAATGAAGCTCGATCTTTTGCAACAAATTTAAATCTTCAACCAAGAAGTGATACGACTCCAAATATGATCAACGCTCCAAAAAAATGACCATTCCGCATCACCAATGATAATGAAGAGATTGTAAGCATTGTTCAAAATTTAGGCATAGGAAAATTTCTCTACTCTGATACCATATCAGAGATTTTAGGCAAAATAATAGAAGCATTCAAAGAAATTTAACATAGAAAATAATATCTTGTTTCTACTACATTTCTCACTCAATACATGGCTAATATATAGCCAAACAAATAGAAAAACAACCTCCTATTATTTAGGGAGGTGTTACAACAAATGACCCGGAATAATCTACACGGGTATAACTACTAACTTTACTAACCACTCAAGCCTATATTAGTGAGTTGTTTATTAACAACTTCACTATTACAATGGTAATTACATTTCTACATTTACACCACAAATATAATGTAAACATTAATTTTCCTAACATTTGTGACTAATTATGACCATTTGGCTATTCAATCTAAAGACGTGGATAATTAGCAGGAAGAACAAGGTTCATCAAGGGAATATTTTGATTTAAGGTATGGTTGATTATTGGTATCTAATTATAGCCATTTTGATTCATGAAATAGGGATGACCTATGCCAAAAGTTCAAGGCATTAGTTGATAGTCAATAGTCTCAATAGTAGTATAAGAATCAACCAACATCCCCTTAGCACCTCAAAACTTACAACATTCCAACGATGTGATATATGTCATTTAAATACATTTGAATAGTAACATTCTTAGGAAGTTTGTAGGGTGTAGTACTTTGGTCATACATTTTTATGAAAATGCATTTTAAAAGATCTAATTGGATTGACTTGTTCTCTTTTGAGATAACGAATTGCTAATATATAACACTTGGAGAAACATGATTTTGAAAGTGATCAATGAAGTTAATTTATAATTGATTCTAAAAATTAATTAGGGTACAATATAAACATGCATACCAATTATTGTTTATCTCATACAATGTTAAGGGAAACTATAGACTAATCCTCATGTTGAACTTGCCACAATAATAAAGCATCCTTGAAGGTTTGTATGTATTCTTTAGGAAGTCATAAATCACCATGTCTATACTTGGGCCTAAATTAGATTATTAGCCAATGGCATGCCACCTCATTAAGCGACCACTATAGGTCCTTAGATATTTGGTTTTTAATTAGTTAAAGGATTATTATGTACTATGAGATTGATCATGAGATTTGGTGGTTGTATAACAATCTAATTTGTAAAAGTGGGTTGAGCCATTTTGTTTGACATCTATTTGAGATCAAATGAACAAATCTTAAGACCATTGTGATTATAAACGAGAGAAAGGGTGAACTATGTTCAAGAGTATTAGGGTTTCTAGGTGGATGATTCGTAGAGGATGGAAATAGATAATCCAAAAAAATGGTCCTTAATTTTGTACCAAAAGATTGAGGATTCTTATAGGTATTTCTTAGAGTTTGCCATCATTACTTACAGCTGATCGGATCAGAGTTTGTTAAGAAGTTATGACTTCAGATCTTCCTCTGACAACAATATCTTCACAAAGATTCTACAACATCCAAAGCCATTATTGAAGCAGATCAACTTTTATTAGCAAAGATTGTTATGATCAAATCAGCTCTTTGGTCAAATTGTGGAGTAGCAAACGAGGACACCTACATAAGAATGTCATCCCTATCAGCCATAGAGTAGTTACGTCTTTCTGGCCTTATAAAAGGAGGTTTTAGTGGCTTGTTAAGCATGATCATTAGAACAGAGAGTTTTATCTGCTAGAAGAATTAGAATTGGGGGGAAATAGGAAATATTTTTATAGAGCTTTTGTTTTGTTCTATGGAATGTTGAAATTATCAAGACAATTACTCAGATTGGTATCCGAACTTTGCATTTATGTTATTTATTGTAAGAAGAAGTAATAGTAGGAAGAAATATGAGATTGTGCATCTATGGCCTCTGTCACATGTTTCCTTTCTTTGAACTGTATGTGTTGAATGCTCTGTGTCAATGCGTGCAAGTATAGTCTTGGTGATTGCTTTTATGTCATTAGCTTTTATGTTGAATAACGCTATTTTTCAGAAATTGAATCATGTTTGTTATACTCTTTCATTTTTTGTAAAGAATATGTTGAATTACATATTATGTTATGAGAGAAAGATGATTCTATAAAGATATGAAGTATTTCTTTTAGTATTGGGTCTCTTTTAGCGAACCTTAATGGGTGCTTCCCGTAGGGAGATGTGAATAACTACTTTGTGCTCCTATGGGCCTTAGTCGATCATTCTCTTTCCAATAGTGAAGGGTTTATAGCATTTTGTGTCCATCCCATCAAAAATAAGAAACTGCTAGGCTTTGAAATGTTGTAAAACCTTTGGCGCATCGCCACCTTTTTGCCCAAAAACACAAGGAAGAGTCAAATTCTGTAAAAATATCGAAGGTCATTCAGTGAGGCGTAAGGAGGTCCCCTACTCACTGAATTTCCCATAAGGTTGTTAAGGAGAAGTGCAAGATTTCATAATGAATAGTTTTTTTTCTAGCATGCCCAATGGGACCCGAGTTCTTTCATAGTGTCTGATAATTAGCCTTAAAGAGGCATTTTTGAATCAGACTAATAGAAGCTGATAAATGCCTAGAGTCCAAACTAGAGCGTCCTCCAAAGGAAATTTCCAGTATTCTTAGCTACCCTCTTTGGCCCCTAGAAGAAAATCAGTCATAGGTTTTGTATCATCTATTAGAAGTAGTAGGATTAGGAGTGCTAGTCTGGAGTCTAGAGTTTTATCCACCCCCTAGACAATTGAACCTTGCAAATTAGAATACCTCTCTACCTGTTCCATAGGAGTTTGTTTCCAATGGCTCTCCAAGGTGCTCTTGATCCTTGAAATTTTGTAACTTGGGACAATGGTAGTCTACTAGTTCCACCTACACCTCCAGATGTGTAGCCTACCATACCCACCATTTCCCTTAAATCAATTCTGAAGTTCACTAGGGAGGATTTTAAAACACCTTTTGAGTAGCTCTAGGATATAGTGAAGGTGTGTAAGGTCCACAATAACATAGAGAAAAATGTGGCCCTCATATTGTTAGTTGCTTCTTTCAAAGGAAAGGCTCAAGATTTGTATAGATCCCTGGCTTCCAACACCATCCATTCTTTGGATGAACTTGGAGATAAAATCTTTCACCACTTCTCAGAGAAAGGAGACTGCTCATCATTATTGCAGCAATTGATCACAATCAAGAGAGCCTCATAGGAGGCCATGTTCAAAACTAGGTTCCATAAAACCTAGCAGAGGATTGATGTGATATCCAGGCCTCCAACAACTATGGTATTTATGTTCTACTTGAAAGCTTTCAATTCAGTTATCATGGTCATGGTACAATCGCTGGGAGTTGATACCTTTCCTAATGCATATGATATGGTTATGCGAGCAAAAAATGGTATAATAGACGTAGGGAAGCTTCCACCATGGCCGTCGATGCCAATGTTTGTAGAGATCTCTAGTAGAAACGTGGATGAGGTAACCCCTAGCACCTCCGTTTCACTTCCTAGCACATCAGCTACACCACCACCTTCAATGTATGTGTACCCAAATGCGCAACCAAGCACGTATGGATCCTCTTCATTGGCAGTAGATGTCAATGATTTGAAGAATCTCATGAGGAGCTTCACAAATGAGCTAGTCATTATTCGACGTCAGCAGACAACACCTCCAAAGCCTCCTGCAAAAAATTATCGAGGGAGGCCACCTTACCAACATTAAACATATCAAGGAGCTCTAAGAGGAGGAAATTAGCTACATGTATCTATAGGTTAGATAGTTTCGGTCACCACACCGCTCTAGACTAAAAAATAGCCCAAACAAAGACTTGGTCCCAAGACAAAACAATCTGGAAGGAGATGAAAATTCCTAGTGTTTCCCATGCAATGATGATCACATGCCCCAAAATTTTCCAAGGGGAAATCTTCAGCAGAATGTAGCAGAACAGAGGATCCAAGGCCATATTTTCAAATATGGAGGACTATCAGTCTCTCAGAATTGAGACAACCCATTTCAGTGCACAAACACATGGTATGTCCTTGGAAACACTTTTCTCTTGTATGGAGGAAGAATATTTAGTATTCGTGAATGATGTTCGAACAACTAGCACCTTGCAGGTACAGTTAGATTACAATGCCTAATAAAAAATAAGACTTATCAGGGAATATGTGCAACAAACTCCCTAGGGCTGCAGCCACAACGGTCACAACCATAGGTGCAATAAGCTCCAGAGATATGACCAACTCAACATTCATAGGCTCAACCATTTCCACCAAAATACATGGATAAGTTCCTAACCCCTCCAATGACAGACTGACCTTTTCCCAAGGCCAAGGAAGCACCCCCATTTCAACCAAAGGTCTCTCCAATTGGAACGCTTAATGTGGTGGAGCAATTAAAGAAGGCTCTTGCCAATGTATCCCTATGGGATGCCCTATCGATACCAGAGTAGAAGACCTTGCTCCAAGATACATTGAAATATTTAGAGAAAATTCCATAAACGGATCCAGCCTTGCCGCATAATCAAGAGAAAGGCAAAAAGCCTGCATCAGACCCCCAACCCTCGGGAGCTACAATATATGTGAATACAATGGATAAAGAAAATGTGAAAGAGGTAATTAATCCTAAGCCCACCCCTTTCTTCTTGATGCTCATCGTAGGAGATAAGTTGTTGCACAATAACATGATCGATTCAGGGGCCAATACTATAGTCATGCCCAAGCTAGTGGTCGACACTTTGAACTTGAAATATGAGACCCTCGAAAAGGGAATTACGTAGTTAGACAGAAAGAAGGTCTCGACCATTGGTCACATTAAAGATCTCTCTTTGATCTTATTCTCTTGTCCAAGCCAAACTATCACACAGGAAGTGGTCATAATTGATATTCCCCCCGTCTTTGAAATGTGCCTATCAAGGGATTTCAAAACAAAATTTGGTGGATATTTGGCACTTGACTGGTCTCACTTAATATTACAAACCAAGCATGAGGCAAAGATGAAGATCTTGTCTGAGCCTTTGCATCCCAAACACATCACATAAGATGTAGGCTAAGTTTTGAGGCGATGCATACCTCTTTTTCCAAAAAGATGTATTGCATAAAAATGTTAGAAGAAAAAGAGGCCACAAGTGATCAGACCCCCAAAGAAGATTTCCTACTCAATCAATTCATCGACTTTGATCCTTTCAGGAAATTCCAAGCTATTGGCCTAGGAACTTATGTAATCTTTGATGAGGACCAGGCCCTCCCAAAATTGTTAAAGGAGTAAGAGAAACCAAGCAAAACGAGTGACAACAGCTTATGGACATTACATTTTGATGGTGCTAAATGCAAAGTTGGCTTAGGAGCCAACATCTAGCTCGTATCTCCAACCAGGTCGGAGATCCTCAAGGCTTTCTACTTCTAGTTCTCATGTTCCAACAATGATGTGGAATATGAAGGATTGGTTCACGGTCTTACTCTTGCTGAGAAGATGGGCATAAAAAGGACATAGGTATTCAGAGATTCAGAGCTGATTATAAGCCAGATCTAAGGATAGGTGGCCGCCAAAAATGTGAGAATGCGGTCCTACCGACATAGGTGTATAAGAGTGAAATTGCACCCTTGCGATTTCCCCTACATTCTTGTTTCCACTTTAGTGTCCACTCCTTTAGCATCTTGAGTAGGCTCATTTTAGCCCTTGCATCAAACCTCTTTCCCTATCAAGATGCTCCAACTCCCCTTTTTAGTGGCCACCCTTGCATGTCATCTTTGCATCAAACTTTGTGCCTTTCTAGTTAGCATTGTTTTGTAGCATGACGTGTCCAGAAACTAGTGTGTCGTGTGGATTTCCGCGCGTTGCGCTAACGTCCTGTGAAATTTCAACGCTTAGACGACCATTTCCAAGCATGTTCTCCACTTTTCATCCAACTTTGTTGGTAGAAACGACTCAAGATTCTCTTAAATGGCTCGAGAAGCTTCTTTCCCCTCCTTAAAAGTCCTTTTGTCACTTCATTTTAGGGGGGCTTCCTTTGAGAGCTAGCTCCACTCTGCCAGTTTTTAGCTTGAATCCATCACCTATTTACACACATTTCATACAACTTGTTGTAGCAACTTTGAAGCTCTCTCAAGCTTCCATTACAACACTTTTTGCAACTTCATCTCACTCATTTTCACACTTGTGGGAATCTTGGGATTCCATATTCCTTGCTATTTTTACATTTTCTTCATGATATGGGTTCTCCTCCTCGAGCGGGGTTTGCTTTTATCACATGCTTATTTGTGACGCGGTTTCTCCTGCTCGAGCGAGGTTTTCTTTTATCACACACTTATTTGTGGTGCGGGTTCTACTCCTGAGTGGGTTTTGTTCTCGCCACACGCTTTACACTCTTTCTCTCTTGGCTATCCATGGAGGTGGGAACACCAAAATGGGGGTTTGACTGAGGCAAACCCCTATACAGCCTCAACATTCTCTCCAGATATTATGCTTTCAAGTTTTGAAGACATTTGCTCGGTGGAGGCTTCATCACTCGCACGGCTATAAGTATTTCCTTCCCTTCTTCTCCTTACCTTTGTCATTTCTATTCCTTTATCTCAGTTCTACAACTTTTAGCTACTTTACTGTATTCTATGGTTTTATCTTTTGGAGTAGAAATAATCACTTTAGGAATTTTTGTGATAAACTCATTCTCTGATCCATATGAGATGCTAACGCTCCTTTGAGACGCTAGTGTGCCGCACTGTCGTCTGCTTTTTGTGCTGACGTCCTTTGGCCAAGAGCCTGTTAGTTTGTCCAGAGACCCTTTGCGACCTTCTTCTTCAAATTCCAAAACTTCCACGCTATTCCATTGAGATGATATAGGGCAGTTTTCCCCGTGAGGATCTTTGAGTGAAGAGAACTCGTGAGTAGCGAATCTCCCTATATCACATTTTGGTGAACCCGATGTGAAAAGCACTGTTCTTCAAAAAAATTATAATGGATTTAATATCTTCTTTTATTAACTCTGTATCTAGTTTTGTTCAAAATATTAACGATATTCCATTCCATGCATGTGACGGTGACTTGGCTTTACCCATGTCACTGGGTGTCTTTGATCCTTCTCACGAAGGTCCTTCAAAGGATATTTTGTTGCAGGAAGATGAAATCATCGATACCTTTCTCAATGTTACTCTACCTACTCTTCATTCTAATGCACTCTCGTCTAGAGATGATGCATTTGGGAATGATGAATCTCATCTTTGTTCCAATGCACTCTCCTCTAGAGACGTTGTATGTGCGAAATATGAACTCCCTTCCACATCTGATTTGCCTTGGATCGATGTCGAGAATGTTCCTTCAAATAACTATTCCACATTTGATCCTGTTTGGATTGATGTTGAGAATATGTATTCAAGTAATTGTTCTACTAGTTGTGATGATTCCATAAATGTAATCTGTCTCTGTTGCCTCTCAAAGGCCTAAGAGACTGATTATTTACATGACTCTAGCTAGTCCTTCTCCTAGAAGGGTTTGTTCTATCGATGGTGTTCCATTTGATAGTAACTCTCCTGATCTTTCTAAGGCTCCCTCTTATAGAGTGGTCGCCCATACTTATGAGAATAGAATGAATAAACAACCAAGTCTTCCTTTAGCTCCTAAACCTGTGACTAAAGCACCTAGTGATTATGATCTTGTCGAGAAACCTCGTGTTACTTTGGATAAGACCTCACTATGGGACTTGCTTCAGTCTACTCTGGTTTATCAAGGTATGCTTCAGGAAGCCTTGCAAAAGATCCTCTTTCCTTCTTCCGCTAGGTTGATGGATGCTAATGCATTGATGGCATATATTTGTGTGGATTCATCGAATATTATGTTCTATCCACAGGAACTCCCGCCTTTGGAAGTACAGAAGCAAGGAGACCCTCTAATGATCATAGTCAACATTAATAGAATTGGCATTAGACATAATCTCGTTGACACTGGTTTGGTGCTCAACGTATGCAACATCGATCTATTTCCCAAGATTAATGTTGAATCATCTTCTATTAATGCTTCTTCTATTGACATTTATGGGTTTGATAATGTTGTGCGACAAGCTCTAGGTATGATAGTACTACCTTTGCAGCTTGGACTCGTTACCATACCTACCCTTGTATATGTTATGGCAGAAAGGCTACCTTATAACCTTCTTCTTGGTAGAGCATGGATTCATGTTATGGGTGCAGTCCCATCCACCTTGCACAAATCTATTAAGTTCATTGTTAACAATAAAGTAGTCATAGTCATAGCTGACCATGATGCTATGCACTTATGTGAAATGGTAATCGTTGGTCAGGCTTCAGTTGTGCCTACTCTTATTCCTTTAGTGTCTTCCAATGTGTCGATGTTTACTCTAGTAGTACCTACTACAAAGAGTACTCTCGAGATAAATATCCCTAAAGAAGATCCTTCTAAAGCAAGGAGTCCCAAGTGTACTCCTTCTACCTCTTCCTGAAGGAATGCATGTCTTGGTGATGATTGGAGTTCTTTAGACTTTACAGACTCCTTCATTGGGGAATATAAAGTTGACTCGATCCACTTAGACCTTCCAACAACATCATCCAAACCTGCTATTGAAGATGGTCATTCTTTTGTATTACAGGATAAGGTGAATGAAAATTGTAATGTTGTTGGTGTTGATTCTCCTTCTGAGGAAGATGATCACACTTATATTAAAGAGGTTAACCTTGGTAGTCTTGTCAAGAAGGTTGATGGAAATCCCATAGAAGAGTGTGATCCCCCTTTCTGGAATAACGCTCTCTACAGAGATCCTACATGCAAGAAATCCCATAAACATGATAAATATTCCTTCTATGCATACCATTGAGTGCTTGGCCATTCCACTAGCGAATGCAAAGCCTTGAAAGAAAAAATTCAACAAGTTCATGATTCAGGTGCCATCAAACTCCCGTTTGATTGACGCACCTGCCTTTTCTTCTCATGAAAAGTGATATCGAGGTTTACCTCTATCCTGCTCGAAGTATCTTGCATGGTTCTCCTCCCCTATACGTTGGGGGCAGTGATAACCCATTTTGGAGATGTGTGTCCTTCTTAAGGACCCCTCTCTTCGCTATGTCTTGCAATTGAAGCGTCCCTTGAGTGGACCCCTCTTTCTTTTGAAGGGTTCCCAAGGGACCTCTTGGAAAGACTTTCTTTCAAATGAATTCTTTACATCTAACTTGGGGGAAGCCTGACTAGATCTTACTTTTTCAAACAACGTGTCCCTTTAGTGGACCCCTCTCCTTTTGGAGGGTTCCCGAGGGACCCCTTTGAAATTTTCTCAGTCTGTGCGACTGACTGCTTTAGACATGTCCTATTTGCAGGTAGACGTGTTGTCGCTTTTAGATGCGTTCTATCTGTGGTTAGACATATCGATGCTTTTAGATGTGTCCTATCTATGGGTAGATGTATCGACGTTTTTAGACATGTTCTATCTATAGGTAAACATGTTAACACTTTTAGATGCATTCTATCTGCAGGTAGACTTATCGACACTTTTAGATACATCCTATCTGCGGGTAGACGTATCAACACTTCTTTACATTTCTATTTGAGGGTAGACATGTCGTTGCTTCCTGACTCCGTGGAGTCTGCTTCTTGGGGTTTCCTTCATTTGAGAGTTCTTGAAGGATGCCTTCCTTGCGGGTTTGCAGGCTTGTAAGGTGCTTTTTGGTGATACAGATTCTCCTCCTTGAGCGGGGTTTGCTTTTCTCACTATTGTGGTGCAGGTTCTACTCCTGAGTGGGTTTTTCTTTCACCACGTACTTTTCGGTGAGACAGGTTTCCTCCTTGAGCTTTTTGGTGCGGGTTCTACTCTTGAGCGGGTTTTGCTTTCACCACGTGCTTTGTTTCTCTCTTCATCTTTGAAGTCTTCTATGTATTATTTGAGGGTGATGCATAGTACTGAGACAACCTTCTACATCGAGGTCTCTTTCACTTTGCTGACTCGAATCCTTTAACTTTTCTAACATCACTATCTAGTGCAAGTTTTTTGTCTAATGTATTGGTTTCGCAGATCGTCAGACTA
This sequence comes from Sequoia sempervirens, assembly GCA_007258455.2. NCBI lineage: Eukaryota > Viridiplantae > Streptophyta > Pinopsida > Cupressales > Cupressaceae > Sequoia > Sequoia sempervirens. Next base: position 26,767 of record VDFB02216598.1, read on the forward strand.
GGGGCATGCTTCCACGGTTCGAAGGATTATCTACTTCCTCTACAATATCCTTTTGGCATATGATGTTATTTATTTTTAGTAGATTTCCTTTAGCGTGCATATTGATATGGATTCATATGCCTGCTCAAGTGGGGGAAAAATGTATAAGAGTGAAATTGAACTCTTGCGATTTCCCCTACATTCTTGTTTCCACTTTATTGTCCACTCCTTTAGCATCTTGAGTAGGCTCATTTTAGCCCTTGCATCAAACCTTTCTCCTTCTCAAGATGCTCCTATTGGAAATATGTGCCTCAAAAAATATAGGCTGAAACCTCCATTAGAGCCAAGTCGGTGTGGCATCTTCATTGTCTAGCCGACTAGCAGCTTGGTTCATTCTGGTTTGTACAGGTCACTGTGACCTTGCAGATGTCTTGCCGAATGTTGTCACTGTGGAGCTATTGCTATGACAAGGAGTGTTCGGTATGATCTCTTAGCACTCAGGAGACCTCTGGCCGACAAGCCATTCAATCGTGTATCAGGGAGACTCATGGCGACCACGGGCTTCGGGGTAGCTTATAGCGGCTCGGTGAGAAGTCCCAATGAACAGTGAATGTCTTGCCGACAGGAATACATTTGATGTCTTTGCCATAACATAAGGGTCCCGGTGTGAAGTCTTAGCGATAGATGAAAGTCATGCCGATGGGGACACACTCGGGAGTCATCGATGTAACACTAAGGTTTTGTTATGAAGTTTGGACGATATGCAAATGTCTCACCGATGGATGCTCAAGTGTTAGCTATTGGAGTAACTCAAAGTGATTGGGGAAAGGTCTTGGCGAGACTGTTAAGTCTTGTCGATGGCCGATGGCTATCGGGGTAACCCAAATGGTTTGGGAAGAAGTCCCAACGAGTGTTGTATGTCTTGCCGATGATGAAGAGTCTTCGGAATAGCTTAGAGATCTCAGAGTAAAGTCTTAGCAAAGGGTGATGTCTTGGCAACTATTGAAAGCTTTGAGGTGACAATAGAGATCTCGGAGAAACCTCTCGACGAAGGTGTTAAGTCTTGCTGACTATTCAATGGAGCCCGATATGACTTGTGACTTCAGTGTAACCTTTGGTGACTCGCTATGATCTCTTGGTGAAAGTGATAGGTCTGGGTGACTGCTTGGTGTTTCGGCGCAACACTGAAAGCTCGATAGAACATCTTGGCGACTACGATAACTCTTGGCAATAACGATATGAAGGTTATGTGGCATCGTCGAGACACTATTAGTGTCTCACCGAGATGCCAACATAGTGTGAATTCTGTTGACCGAGTAAGACCGTCCTATGTGGAGTCTCGTGGACCAATAGGAGAAGCTGAATCTGAATAGTTGGAAGGCAATCGGTTGTGACAGTTCTGTGAGGAAGTTTGACAGATAGGGAACGCCATGGTTATACTCTGTGATTGCAAAATGTAATCGGTTGGTTGTTTCAAAGGTTGAATCGATGAATGGTTGAGTGATTGTATCAGTAAATGATTTCTATTATGTAAAGACTGTAACTCAAAAGTTCCTGTACATGAATGTTCATGGTGAATGCTGCTGTATAATGACACCAGAAAGATAAGTCTGGAATTTGTATGTAATCTTCATTACTGTAATACAAAGTGATTTCTTTTGGTGTGGTGGGTTTTTCTCTCATAAGGGTTTTCCCACGTATATCTGGTGTTCATGTGTGATTGTAAAATGCTTTGTTTTTGTTATTTGTTTCATAGTGCATCTTAGTTGAACTGTAATTGGAAAAATTAAAAGTATATCTGCATTCTTTCTTGAGGTATTGACGTTAGGAAAATTGTTTCCACATCTGATTTTCCTTACAGCTCCAACTCCCCTTTTTAGCGGCCACCCTTGCATGTCATCTTTGCATCGGACTTTGTGCCTTTCTAGTTAGTGTTGTTTTGTAGTGTGGCGTGTCTAGACACTAGCATGTCACGCATATGTCTGTGCACTGCGCTAACATCTTGTGACATTTCAACGCTTAGACGATCGTTTTTGAGCATGTTCTCCACTTGTCATCCAACTTTGTCAGTAGAAACAACTCAAGATTCTCTGAAATGGCCCAAGAAGCTTCTTTTCCCTCCTTAAAATTCCTTTTGTCACTTCATTTTAGGGGGACTTCCTTTGAGAGCTAGCTCCACTCTGCCAATTTTTAACTTGAATCCATCACCTACTTATACACATTTCATACAGCTTGTAGTAGCTTTGAAGCTCTCTCAAGCTTCCATTACAACACTTTTTGCAACTTCATCTCACTCATTTTCACGCTTGCGGGCATCTTGGGATTCCATATCCCTTACTAATTTTACATTTACTTCATGATACAGGTTCTCCTCCTCGAGTAGGGTTTTCTTTTATCACACACTTATTCGTGATACGGGTTCTCCTCCTTGAGCGGGGTTTTCTTTTATCACACACTTATTCGTGGTGTGGATTTTACTCCTGAGCGGGTTTTTCTCTCACCACATGCTTTACACTCTTTCTCTCTTGGCTATCAGTGGAGGTGGGAACACCCAAACAGGGGTTTGATTGAGGCAAACCCCTATATAGCCCCAACATTCTCTCTAGATATTACGCTTGCAGGTTTTGAAGACATTTTATCTGTGGAGGCTTCATCACTCGCATGGTTTTAAGTATTTCCTTCCCTTCTTCTCCTTACCTTTGTCATTTCTATTCCTTAATCTTATTTCTACAACTTTTAGCTACTTTATTGTATTATGTGGTTTTAGCATTCAAAGTAGAAATAGTCACTTTATGAATTTTTGTGATAAACTCATTCTTTGATCTGTACGAGATGCCAACGCTCCTCTGAGATGCCAACGTGTTGCGTTGTCATCCGCTTTCTGTGCTAATGTCCTTTGGCTGAGAGCCTGCTAGTTTGTCCAGAGACCCTCTGTGAGCTTCTTCTTCAAATTCCAAAACTTCTGCATTGTTCCATTGAGGTGATATAGGGCAGTTTTCCTCGTGAGGATCTCTCAGTGAAGAGAACTCGTGAGTAGCGAATCCCCCATATCACAATAGGGTATGGGACCTAATCGAAGGGCTCAAAGATTTTAATATCTAGGTCATCTTGAGGTCTCAAAACTCCACCATAGATAGAATGGCTTTAGTCAGCTCGCAATTTGAAGCAACCCTCAGATCAGTCGAGATCCAACACATAACTTATGTACCATCGTCTAACCATCTATCCCCAACAATGACCAGAACTGGCATGTCTTCAAATACAATGCTCAAATCACTACCAACAAGGGCTAATTTTTCCTTCTTGACCCATAGGTAGTGCTCATTTTTATCATTAATGTTCTTGCAGTTTACTTGAGATGCACCATCCTGGCACAAGAATTCCAAACATTAGACTCGTTTAATGTTGGAGGGAAAACATAGCAAGCACATATGTTCCAGAGTTAAAACTAGTAGCTCTGGTACCATGTGTAACATGCCCAATGATCTACTAAATTTTTTTCCTAAGTTTTAACCCATAAGTAAATAAACCATGATGCCATAACATATCAATTTTATTTTTCTTTTCCATAGTGTAAATTTCATGCACATTTGAAATAAATACTATTCCAAACTTCCATTGCATTTCATTGTAATTTCACAAATATTTCCATAGTTTATAGATTTCATATTGAATAAACTCAATTTTAACATTCATTTTT
>VDFB02216600.1:0-10262 GCA_007258455.2 Sequoia sempervirens
ACTATTTTGGGATCAAAAAGTGCCACAATGTGGTTTTCACTTAAGGATTGAGACATTCCTCTTAGATTTTCAATTTTGTGACTAAGAGATTCAATCATTTCCCCATAGTAGGCATGCATATCCAACTCAATGTTGAATTCTGCTTTGTGGTCTCCATATGGTATGTTGTCCCTTAGTCCCATGAATTTAGAGAGAGCCTCATCATTTTCAAATGAATCCAAGATTGGTGGTCCTCGTTGGTCCGAGTTTATGAGTTGGGAGTAGATGATTTTTAGCTTAGTGACTTGATTACTTGACTAAAACAATGTGGTGGTTATCATAAAAAGAGAGGAATCCTCAAATAGCATAGGTAGATCAAAGAAACTATCGAGAGGACTACTAAGTGATACGGGTAACGAAGGGGAAGCTTTGACTATTTTAACGAGAGCACCAACGATGTGAAGCTTACTATAGGTACAACCAAGACCAAGATTCTTTGGTCATTTCTTAGGAATAATAGGTTCCAACAGGCCATTATCATTTTGTCCCAGATTTTCATTCTTATTGTATCCCCACCCAAACATTAGCTATAGACCTTTGTTGTCCTCCTCCATTGGGAGAACAGGTGTGGGTTTATCATCTTGGTATAGGAGGCTTGATATGTCTTCCTCGTCCATAATCTCTTTGCTTGAATCTCCCCATTTTTTGAAAGTGGTGGATTCTAATTTGTAGGTTTGAGACATGGCATCGAGTGGCTATGGCTTTCCATGAGTTTTAGGAGATTGAGGTAACTCTCCTAACACAAATGCATTCTTCTTCAATTTATAGTCTCCTTAACCTTCATCTTGGATTACAGCTTTGATGTCCAAAATATTTTGGATGGAGGGTTTCTTTGTCTCAGATGTGGAGGCCAAGGTGTATGGATCAACATAGGAAGATGTGGTTCCTTCATCATTTTTAGGAACATGTGGGATTTTGTAGAATTTGGCTTCCAAATTCTTGCAATAATAGAATGGCTCAAGGTTTCCATAGATCGTGACTTCTTCATTCTGGTAAGGGAATTTTGTGCTTTGATGGTAAGTAGATGTGACAACTTGCATCCCATGGATCCATGGACGCCCTAGGAGAATATTATATAGAAGCTCAAGATCAAGGACTTGGCATGTGGTTTCCATAATGGCCAGTCCTACTTTAATGGGAGGTCGGATGGTGCCTTGGGACACTCATTCTTATTCATTGTAGGCCCTGATGGCGATACCCTTTCCTTTTTCAATAACATTTTCAAAGAAACTCAAATTCTTGATTAGCTACAAGGTACAAATATTTAAGCCTACACCCCCATCCACCAAGACTCTTTTGACTTTATTCTTATGGACCAAGACCTTGAGATGGAGTGCATGATTATGGGATGGTTTCATTGGGAGGTCATGTTTAGAAAATGTAGAAGATGGGGTGTGGTGATGTGTCCAACCATAGCTTGGAATTGATCAGCATCAATGTTAGTGGGAACAGTGAACGCAGACAAGGCATTCTCTAGAATATCCTTGTGTTGGTGATATTTTAAGCAACTCCAAGATGGAGATTTGGGAAGGGGTCTTCTTCAGTTGTTCCAAGACACTATAACATACTCAAGTCACCCACAACAAGAGCATATCTCCACAAATTGACTTGATACAACTATGTGGTACTGGAAATAAGAAAGATTTGCATGCACTTCAAACTTGAGATACTCTGATACATGTAGAATGTCCACACAAACTCATCCAATTGATCTGTATAATCTTCTACTAGCACAAGTACCCAAACTTATGTTTTGTAAAATAATAGGCATCCAAAATCAACTGCAACACACTTCCAATTGAACTCTGAACTTGTGGAGCACCAAACCACTAGAATATCCAATATAGCATGTGTTGGAAACCATTGAACATGTCCACAAAACTGCATGGACAAATCATCACATCTGAAGGAATGCAAAGCATTCCAACAAGCCTTCATCATCAATTTACTTTCTTAGAGCACATACCAGAACTCTACCACTTATAACTTTCACTACAAAAGGTGTAACATAACTTGAAATATTGGATATAACACCTTCACATCTCTATCAACTTATCTTCTGAACCACAAGATGAAATATTACTCTACAAAAGGATGCATACCAAAACATTGTGTCACTGCCTTAGGATATATACTACAAATGCCTTAGACACATCTTTTGCTACTTTTCTCTAAGTGTGGTATACCAAAATGGAAAGATATAAATGTATATATATTGGAAACATATTAGAACATGTGTACACACCTCTCCATCACACTTAGACATTAGGTTGATCACTACTCTTCCATATACATCAATATTGAATTGTACCAACTGATATCTCTGCATATCAACTATCTTCATAGAATATACAATCTTCAACACACATTTGACATCAATTATAACCAATATTCTCAAGATGAAATAATATAGGCCAAGGTGAGACATATGATTGTATAAGATGATGACGCATGTCTTAATCTTATGAATTGAGACATAAAGTGATAACTATCTTATGTGTACCCTAAATAAACTTAAGTAATAGGTGTGAATAGGACCTAGGTGATGAATTAGCTAGGTAAAACACCCCTTTCACACCAATAACAAGGTGGATGAGCTTATAAGCAAAAAAAAATGGTTTTAGTTTAGACAAGATGAAGGGACACACTTAACCTGGAGACTTCATAGTGGTGGCACAAATGTATAACCGAAGACCATAACTTGTTTGAGGAAGCTCACTAGGCTGGGGAGGGAGGATGTGTTCCATAGTTACTCCTATTTATTATGCTTATTTCCTATTTCATGAAAAAATTCCCTGGATATTTTCATTTGATACTTAAGACTTTATATCAATATTTAAAGTAGTGCTAAAATTGATATATAATGTTTTGATAAATGATTGTGTGTTTATTAATTGATTTTAGATATGTAACAAAATATGTAGTATATTATAAGTTGTTTCTTATGGTAGATATTAATATATATAAGTATTTGAAAAGCTAACTCCTTTATGCAACAAAAGCACATCAAATAACTTGTTATGCCATTTTCCACATCTAATAAAATCCATTCCCTTTTATTTATGGTTTAAAAGTTGTGTTGAGATTATAATTCTGAAGCCTGATCACACCTTTAAAACTCATATTTGTTTTATTTAGAATAATCATCCTTTTCCTATTTCTTTCTTAGGAAATAAGTTGACAAGTGTATCTTAGAATATTAAGGGTCTAATTAGTTAGGAATAGTTAGAGTTGATCTATACATATTTTGAACACTTATGTATCAAGGATAATAGAGGTTTTTACCAAGAATTTGTATTTTTCTTTGAACAAGTAATTTAAGACATTTCTTTAGTTCAATTGATATTGTGTGAATGAATTATAAGAAGATTTGAGTAATATTCTATGAGTAGAAGCACATAGTTAACCCTAGCAATCAAGGGCCCACTTGAGTTAAAGTTGTAACTCTATTGTTAGTATTAATAGTTGATGATTTTAGTAATCTTAGTTAGATTTATTCCATACAAATAATTGGTTATTAATAGTAGATTAGTTATCCATATCATTATAATTTGTTGTTATTAGTGAAATTTGCAGCATTAGAAATAACCGATAGCAATTTCCACATAATTCCTGTTTGGTTAAAATTTATAACATAATTTATTTTTGAATTCCAAGTTTATTTTCCTATATACAACCAACTACTTAGGATAATTCCTAGAAATCCTTAAGCCATACATACAATACTTGTATCATCCAAGAAAATATGTCTTTGGTTTGACATTGTAAATGTAACACATCATACCTAGTAAAGTCACTTGATAAGGGATGTTATGATCACTTGAGTTGAGTGCATGTTCTTACTACACTAGATTTATTGGTCAATTATGGTGTTAGACATTTTTGGTGCCATCACCAGGGATGGTGCCAAGCTTTAGGGTTTCTAGGTTTTTGAATACTTTTCCTACTTTCTTAGTATATAAATTACATTTCTAGAATTTAGGACCATTAGATATTAGGAAAAATATTGAGCTATCTACTAAGATTGTGTAGGAAGGAGATTATTAACTCATAAACCATTACATGCAACAAAGGAGAGATCCCTTAAGGAGGTTTATTTCAATTAATAGAAATTGAGAAGATATATCAAACCCAAGCAAAGATATAGAAACATGACAACCAAGTAAACTCCTAATTCTTGAAGCACAACTCCTTAAAGTCATTCCATTAGTTTTTTTGAGCCAAGGTTCCAACAAGATTCCCCCTCAAGTAATTCTCTCAAATTGTAGCCAAAATATTAATACCATAATTGGAGATGTAGTAGCAAAACCATGTCCCAAAACCACAAACTTTTAATTTCCCATATTTGATCAGGTAGGGTATGTTTCTATGAAGAACATTCCCCCTTCTGCCCTTCCTATCTTCCATGGTCTCATCATCGAGGACCCAAATATATTCTTGTTTGAGTTTGATGTCCTTTGTAGAAGTTATGATCAATTATACAACTAATGCACATCGACAAACTATTTCCAAAAATACTCAAGGATGTTGCTTTGAGGTGGTTTATGGGACTAGGAAGAGATATCATAGTTGATTAGCAAACCACAAAAGAGAATTTCTTAAAAAATTATAAAGATTAAATTGTTAAGAGACGCGAGAGGAGATAATATCTTCAAAACAATGCAAAATGAAGATGAGCCCTTAGAGGATTATGTATAAATATTTATGTTTTATCTACTAAAATCTTAATAGAATAGGCTATCTCCAAACTCCCTCTAAATCATATTTTTGACAGGAGTCAATGAAGAATGTATGGATGCCTTAGAACTAATTGGAGGTAGTGATATCTCTCAAGTTGTGTTCGATGATGTCTACCATATATGTAGAAATTAATCATGTTCCACCATGAAAAAATCATACAACTTGAGATCAATATCCATAATGAAAGTGATACTGGGTGTCTCCAAGATGGAGCTAAGTAATCTCCTCAAGTACATGAAGCAAGATATTATCAATTATAAGGAAACATAGATGGATATGTTGCATGTAAAGAAGAAGCAACATTGGTTGAATTCTACCCTATCACCACAGAAAAAATCTAAAATTCAAATGCAAAAGGGTGGCAAGTATCATTGAAGATAAGTACGAGAGGCCAAAGTTCAAAATGGTGGAAGATGAAGATGGCTAGGTATTTTACCTAGTACACCACAAACCATAGTGAAGAGGTTATAAAAGATTGAAGAAAAACAAAGAAAGACAAAAAAATAATACAAAAGTGCAATACCTTCACCTGGAATCTTTGCTTCTCTTCTTGATGAGCAGAAGTGGAATGCACCCTTACTCTATTTGATTTTCTCTTGATGTAGATATGTGGCTTGCTCAATATTCTAGCATAACCTTGATATGATTTGATACATGGTTGGTAAAAATGATAACATATATGTATGGTAGCTCAAGGTTGGATAAGGCTAAAAATGAAGGATGAGAGCCTCTAAATATAGAGTCTTTAAGATGCAAATCAATGGCTAGAAATGATTGATGATGGATGATTAAGATTGAAAGAGGATTAGGGTTTGGATCAAGAATGCAAATCACACAACAAGTGTCAAATGATAGATAAAATGAAGGAGGAATCGTTGCATGCTAGGGAATAACCCATTGAACCCAACTGTTACAAAATTCTATCTTTTCCATGAGCCAAAGAGCCTATGCTTGATTAGAGCAAGTCAATTTACCTCATTTAGCTGACTCTAGGCTATTTCCTATCATTTTATTAAGAGCAACGATCCCTGCTATCGTAGTAAACCCATTAAGAGCCATGTATTTGTGGCTTCTAGAGCCAAACATTTTAGTTTGGGAGGCCCTCTATTGAAGAGGCCAACCCCCTTATATATTCGACACTATGTTTAAACTTTATTTTGAGATCCATCCATATATTCAAAGGTCGGCCCCAAGCCTTCTATATTTGAATGTAGACATTATCATTATCAGATGCATGTTTTCCCAAAGCATGGGCACAGATAGCCGAGCTATCCCATCACCCTATCGATATGTTTATCATTCAAAGTATGGCCATAAAAGGCCGAGCGATGCATAAGCATCGAGCTCAGATTGTTGGCATGATAAAGGATGAACATTATGTTCGATTCCAATGAACATTCTAATCTTGGTCTGGTTGAACGAACTAGGAATGATATCCTTGTTCCGTTAAATGTTAGTATTCCCTTCACTGCATATTTAATGTCTCTATTCGAACAATCCAATCAATTGATTCATAGAGTTCTGCAATAAAGCATTACGATATCCTCTGTGTGTTTAAAGAAGCCTTTATAGGCTAGTTGAAGAAATTTCTATTGACCATTATTAATCATTTCTTAAGTTTCAAATGATGTATTAAAATGTATATATATAAGCATACATATATATGTATATATGTATACATTCATGTATTCATACAACTTATATATGAGTGATGTAGAATTCTGAGCAATCACTTCCATTGAGCACTCAACTCGACTCCAATAGAGTCTTTAAATTGTATTTTTTTTAAATGGTGTTCAAACTGGATGAATTAAAAGTCTGGACAATAAGATAATATATGAAGAATGAATATCAACCAAACAACATATATCATCCTAATGGACCTTAAAATACACATTGTTCAAAATAGAATGACACTTATTTAAATATGAAGTGTTCAAACAAACTTTATCATTTCAGTATGTTGGAAATGGAATATCAAATTTTGTATCAAACTTTGTCACCTTTTTGGTGTTTTAAAATTCTAGAACAAACGATGACACAAAAACGTTAAAACCAATTGACTACTCAGTCAATGATAATTTTATCTTTGAGTATAGTTGTTATGGATCTAGTTGTATAACCGTATAAAATTCTAAAAGAAGTTGTTATTTCCTCTTGAAATAAAGATCTACATGTAAATAAATCATTTTGAAAATTGTTTCTTTTTTAAGAATGTGCACACATACATTTTCAATTATGATTAGAAGGCCATATATGTGTACATGCATAAATACTTCATTTATGCATATACACATATATGTGATAAACCTTCTTTAAAAATTATATCATTTTCTTATTTGAATGTAGATTTCGTTCCAAGAAAGATGGATTGAAGGAAATAATCAAAATTTGTAGAAAATTGATGCATGTACTGTGACAATTTCATGATATTGTTGTTATGAACATGTATTACGTTTAAAATTTGATTGCTTAACGTCAAATCTGGGTATGTTTCTTGCATATGCACATTTAAAATCTGATTGTTTAACATCAAAACTAGTTAAGTTTCTTGCATATGCATGTTAAGTAGAGATAGTCAAATGAATTAGATGTAGATTATGAAGTAGATAGATTGGTTCATGAAAGATTAGCTAGGAAAAACTATTAAAACGAGATTCATTGCTTGTAAATGTGAAAACATAGATAAGATGTATGTTATCTTATGATGTGAGAGGTTATTTCAGGATGTGCGCTAAAAATGGCTAATGAGAGATAGAATCGGTTTCCTTCCAATCCATATTCTTTCTTAGCTGCTGCTGATAAGGCTTCTGCTCCGGCATTTGTATCACCTACCATGCTGAATCTCTAACCGCGGCGATGTAATCTCCATTACTTTCCTGCATAGATCTCTGTACAACGAAGCCGTAGGAGAAAGGCATTGGAACAAACTTCAATACCCAACGACCTTGTGGCACCGTGGACTTTGCCACATTATGCAGCGTATTGGCATCTCTGCCAGAAGAATACCGGTAGCTATTATAGCCTGGTATTGGCAGTGTCCTTCAATCCATGTCCATCTGATGCTGCTTAGAGCTTGGAAGAGGACCTGGCTGGAATCGAGCATTCTCTACTTTGTACCATACCTATTGTGATGTAAATGAGCTGAATATGCAGATGCATCTAAGCCAAAACCTTTGTAATCTTTAAATTGGTATCTAAGAAAATCGAATATTTGAATATTATTCTGATATAAGATGCCACGTATTGAAAAATACCTAACTGATCTACATACATATTCAATTTTACTATTCAGTACTGTCCACTAGTATTGTGTTATTCATGTATGACACATTACAGATATGTGGATTGCTCAATACTCTAGTGTAACCTTGATATGATTTGATAGACGATTGGTTCAATGAATCTAGGCAAGGAATTAATTAGACATGTGAAGGGGATACTTGCCACATGAGGATAAATTTAGATTATGATCCAAGTGAACAAGATGGAGGGCTAGAATTAAATGGGCATGGATAGTAGATAAAGGTGAATTAAATGATGGAGGTAAAGATAATGAAGATTACTTAGCCTAAATTAATTAATTAATTAGGAATCAATTAATTAATTTAGTTGGAGGATTTGGGGATTTGGGGAATTTAATTAAATAAATAAAGTATTTATTTAATTAATGAGATCATGTGAAGGGATAATAATTAAATAAATAGGGATAATTATTTAATTAAAGGATAATGGTAATAGATATTAATTAAATAAATGATAGATATATATTTAATTAATGAATTGGGATAAAGGTGGGAAATGATGGGAATAATTAAATAAATAGTAGATATTTATTTAATTAATGGTTAAGGATAGGCTAAAATGAGATGTGGTTGGGTAAGGTCACATTTTAGGTGTCTACACATGGCAACAAAAATAAGGTACTATTTAGGATCCTTTATCTTACAATGCTTCATTTCTAGGTTCCTTTTTAAATAATCCTAATTGGTATAATGTACTAATGCTTCATTTCCAAGTTTCTTTTCAAATAATCCTAATTGTCATTATTTTTTTAGCTAAAATGAACACTCCTTGTAGACTCCAGTACATTAATAGCTGCATATATAATGAAATAGTACAACCATGCATATCCATATGACTATAATAGGACTATTTGGCCACCCAAGACCTTTTCAATAGTCATGGGGTCAACCCTATGATCATGTACTTACAATTTCCTTTCTATGATTTAAATTCAAATTTGGTTGACTAGTCTCCTTTATTTTTCATCTTTGTGTAACTAAGTACACATTTGGAAATTTGATTCTATGAGCAAATATTTGACAATATTTGCTAGCATTCATTTGACACCATATAGAATCCACAAGTCCTTTCTCATTCTAGAACATCAAAGGAGTATTAAGAAATAAACCATTTGGATCTAGTGCACTAAAAAGAGTTAAAAATTTATACACATCATTATAGATCCCTTGCCTACTCTCTTCAATCTTTTTCCCAAGATTTTAGGGGTTGACCTAGGAGAATGTGTCCACTTTCATCACTAATGACAATCTTCCCCATGTATTCCTAAATACCATTTGTCTTCAAATATTTGAAAAGGTAGAAGAAGTAGAGGCAAATCAAGTGAAGAAAAAAGTAGAGTTATGTAGATTACCATATCATTTATATATGTGTAGGAAATTTATGTGAGCATGGATTTGGCCTAGATTCAAAGATTTGTTCCTCCATAAAGCATGCATTAAATTTTTATCCCAAGGTGAGTTATAAATTGTCATGATCCATTTCTAATCTCAAGGTATTGATATTTTTATGTCATGTCTAAATTACATTCAGTCTTCAATCACAAAGCTAAATACCATAATTTATTACATTTACTCTTTGAATTCAATATTTTATTGCTTCAAAATATAATTACCCCTCAATTATTTTATTTACAAAAACAATAATTTTTAGCTTGGAATAAGCCAAGTGAGGCCACAAATGAGGGACCTCATCCCCACATGAATGCACTACATTAGCACAAATAGTCCAAACCTATGAGCATAGTAGCCCAATAGGGGCACAAATCTCATGGGCATAGTAACCTAATAGGGGACAATATTTTGTGAGCACATTGGGCTAGCAAGGGTTTAAAGCATAAAGAGATGGACATGAACACTACAGTTTCAATGTGAAGGTTCAAGCTTATGAGCACATTAGATCAACAAAGGGCACAATACTTACAATCATAATGGGCTAGTGGAGGTTTGAAACTTGGTGGTTACAAAAATAATGGTATGATTTAACCATCACACTATGCCATGAATGATAAATTTTGGGGTAAACTCTTCAATTATTGATATGATAAAGGGCAATCCCACAAGGTTCAAACCTAGGTCAACGACTCTACAAGTAGAAAGCCCCACCTTCATGTTACAAGCTTTCCCCTTGAAACTTTAGGGTAAACTATTTCTCAATTTTTGATGCAATAGAGGGCAACC
>VDFB02216601.1:0-11525 GCA_007258455.2 Sequoia sempervirens
ATAATATTATAGTTACATAAAAGGACTCAAATACATCTTGAATTATATATTTTACAACTTTGATAAAGTGAAATAAATAATGAGAATATGAAGCCTTCTTCCATATTTTGAGTGATATTGTGCCACTCCATCAAATATGCTAGTTCCCCATGGTGGTTGAGTACCACCCAACCATGTGGTACCTATAGGTCTACCCCACCATGCTAGTAGATAGTCAATTGGGACAACAAATACACTCACACCAAACAAAGGGTATGGCTTACACACACACACCAAACATTGTGCATACAAAATGAGAATGAAAATATATGCAATCAATGTTTCAATTGAAGACAACACACATGGCTAGAGATAGGCATCACATCACATATAAAATATAATGACAAAAAGGATGAGTATATTAGAGGAAGTCAAGGAGTTTCATCAAAATAGCTCTATGACTCTACAAGATGGGATATGTGGACCTTATCATGAACCAAGGGTAACCACTAATACCCAACACTCCTATAGTGTGAAATTTCCTTGGCATCCATATTGAACTTGATGAGGGAGCAAACCCGAGACACAGAAAATGATGCAACAACTAGAGAAATTTATTATTATTTATAATGGAACTTCTTACATGTAGAGGATCACAAATTCCCAAGCTCTGCAATACATGCAAGCTACAGAAAATTACAAAAATTACAGTATTTTCCCCTTTCACAGCATGTGAACTCTTTTCCAAAAAAGCTACCAAAAATCAGAAATCTCACCCATAAATAGAGCTCCTTTCCAATTTAGAGCCAAAACAACATTCAAATTTGAGTTTCAGCGGTTTGGCACCCAAATTACAATTTGAAATTCAAATTTAAATTCACATTCGAAAATTAGCACATTTCTAAAAATGCACCAACTTCTGGAAGCCATAACTTTTAATCTGACTGTCGGATTTTCAATGATAATACCTTTTCAGAAAGCTTTCAAAAAGACAATGTGGCACAAAGTAGGGCCTATGGCCAACTACTTTGGGTTTTCGCAAATTTTCGGGCCCATCCGGAGCCTCTAAGGGCCTCAAATTGGCTTCAAATATTTTAATAGCTAAAGGGGTATCCAGAAATGCAAAAACATCTAAGAAACAACCAACAGGAAATTAAAATCTTTCTTTTTTTTTGGTGATGCAGGATTGCCCTTACACCACTGGATGCTCCTACATCAGACACCCAGGGTAATTTGAGAAGTGACCCCGTCACATCGTAGATGGTTGAGGAAAACTCAAGCGGTCAACCTATGTTTTGGGCAGCCAAGATGAATCTTCCATGTGCCTCCCTCTCCATTTCACTAGATATTCTTCATACTGGTTTTTTCTGGTACTCCTTCCCACACAGCTATCCAGGATTGCTTCAATCTCCTCCTTCTCTGAAGTAGGTGCGGGAATGTTACACTATTCTATTGTTGGACCATTCTCTGTGCCACCTTCATGATATTCTATCAAATCTGCAATGTTGAACACAAGGGAAATGTTGACTCCATCTGGCAACTCTACCTCATATGCGTTCCCTGAATCAAGCCTCTTCAAAATTTTACAAGGACCGAACTTCTTCATCTTCATTTTTTTATAGGTTCCCACTGGAAACCTTTCCTTCCTTAAGTGGACCATCACTTCATCACCTACCTGAAACTCCTTATTCCTCCTCTTCTGATATGCCTTAGCCTTATACTGCGTATTCATCTTATTAATATTTCTCTTACCTCTTCATGTACATTCTTGATGTGCTTTGCAAAGTTTTCGGCTTTAGCACCAGTCTTCTTCTCTTGGTCCATCTTCCTCAATTCTGGAGCAGTTATGAGACTACCTCCATACATAATTTGGAATGGTGATCTTCCCGTGCTTCTATTGACAGAATTGTTGTAAGAAAATTCTACTTGGGGTAAAATCAAGTCCCATCCCTTAGGTTTATCCTCTACCAAACATCTCAGTAGCTTACCCAGACTTTTGTTCACAACCTCAGTCTGCCCATCAGTCTGTGGATGGTGTGCAGAACTGAACTTCAACCCTATCTTCAACTTTTTCCACAAGTTCCTCAAAAGTATCCCACAAACTTGGTATCACGATCTGAGACTATACTCTTTGGCAGAACATGTAGCCTCACCACCTCTCTGAAGAACAAGTCAACAATGTGGACTGCATCATGGGTCTTCCGGCAAGGAATAAAATGCGTCATCTTTGAAAATCTATCTACTACCACAAACATTGAATCATTCCCTCTCTGCGTCCTTGGCAAACCAAGAAAAAATTCCATACTTATATCTTCCCAAGGCTTCTCCGCATGTGAGGGGGTTGATAATGCATCTATATTCCTGCCTACCCCTTAGCCATCCGCACACCCCGTAACTCACAAGAACTTCTTCTACATCCCCGTGGATAAATTGAGGCCACACAATGCTCACTAATAATGGCAATAGTCTTATCCTCTAATGAAAATTTCCTTTTCCATTCCTCCACTATGCTTCTCCTTTATCAGGTTTTCCCTCATGGAACTCCTTGAAATACACAATTGGCTTCCTTTAAACAATATGCCATCCTAGATTGTGAAATCCAGCCACCTTGTCCTGTCAACAGTAACAACCTCCTTGCAAGCTTTCTAAGCCTCTACAAAATTAGGATCCTCGGTACAATGTCTTGAGTTCATTGAACCCAACCACTTCAACTGCATCCTTATTCAACAATGTTTTCTCCTACTAAGGCATCTACAACCCTATTCAAATTCTAATTCTATGTTTTAAACAAAGGTATAACTCTCGCAAAAATTCTACCCATTCATATGCTTGACGAATTTCTCTCGAATTAGCCAGGATATTGTAATGCTTGAGATCATGAACAAAACAAATTCCTTCGGGTAACAAATAATGCCCCCATTTCTTAATGCTTGAACTATTGTACCATCACATACAGTACTTTCTCTTTGCATCATTTAACTTTTCTTTCACCGGGGCCAGGAAGGGTCGCACTTGGCTCATCATCACCCAAATGGTACAACCATCGCATCACAATCCACCAAACACCTTATTGAAATTTGTGAGGGCTAAAATCGGGTTGGCTCATACCTTCAGCTTTCCAAATGTGCATCAAAACTTCGCTTCCAAAGGCTCCACTTGAACTTTTTTATCCCTCTCATTGTTTCAGTCAGGGTGCATAAATACTATTGAAGTTTCTAATGAACTTTCTGTAAAAATTGGCCAAACCATGGAAAGATCTCACCTCAGTAGCAGTTCTTGGGGTAGGCCATTCTAGAATAGCCTTTACCTTCTCTGGGTCCATCTTGAGACCTTCCGCCGAGACAACAAACCCTAAGTACACTAACTCCTCCTTCCTACAAAACTAATTCTTCAAAGATTGGTTCAAATGCCTCTCTTCTCTCTGGGCTTTAAAAGACTCCTACTTAATATACCCAAATGCCTACCTGTGGACTTACTTAAATATCAAAATATCATCTAAGTACATAATAACAAAACTCCCTAAAATCTTTTCAAGACTTCGCTCATGAGCCATATGGATGTTCTCGGGTGCATTGTTAGCCCAAAGGGAATGACTAACCGTTTGTACAAGCCCTCTTTGGTCTTGAAGGCGGTATTTCATTCATCTCCCTCCCAAATCCAGATCTGGTGATATCCGCTCTTCAGGTCAATCTTTGTGAAGTAATGTGCTCCACTCAAACAGTCCATTAATTCATCCATCCTTGGCAAGGGAAATCTATATTTGATTGTTATCTTGTTTATGGCTTGGGAGTCTATGCACATTCTCCACTCCCCATCCTTCTTCGGTGCTAGTACTGCAGGTACTACACATGGACTCAGACTCTCACGAATCAATCCCTTTCTCAACAATTCCTGAACTTGTATATTCAACTCCTCATTTTCTGCAGGAGTCATTCTGTGAGCTGCCTTATTTGGAAAACTGGCTCCAGGGATCAAGTCAATTTGATGACTGATCTTCCTCACTGGTGGTAAACCCTCAGGTACATTATCAGAAACAATCTCCTAAAAGTCATCCAATAGTCTAGAAACTTCTACTAGCACCTTCTCACTATCTTCCTTATCAATTCTAGGAATCAATGCATAACACATACGATCATGCTTCATGCCTTCTAAAAAATTCCTTCCATCAACAAAACAAATTCTAGCATTATTGCATACCTTTTTCTTCTCGGCCCTTCTTCAGGTTTCAACTTATGGCTAATCCATCCTTTCATCAGGAATAGTACTTGCATGGGCTATCATGTACAACTCTGGCCATCGAATCGCCATGGCCTCAACATGGTAACCATGGTATACACGATAAAATTTCAGCTTCGATCGTGAAACTCCAAAACTTGCAACCAAAATCATGTGGATGCTTAACTTCAGAATCATCTCTTTCCCTCGAGCACTAGATCATCGGTGCTCCCCATCACACAATGACATCACAACATTTTTCTTCGATTCTGCGTCTTGTGTGTGAACCAAATTCTTCCTCCTCGCTTTGTTCCTTCTTCACCACTGTGGCTCTTCTAACCACTAGGGCTTCTCCCCTTTCAGCATCATTTGAATGCTCAGACTGTGCCTCCTCATCCGCATGTGCAACCCTTCCACGACCTTCTAGCCTTCTATCTGTCCTTCCTTGGTGTTGTGGACATTCATAGGCTCGATGCCCTTCTTCACCACAATGGAAACAAGTTCCTCTAAAACCACCTCTTCCAGGTCTTGGCCCAGATCTTCCTTGTCCTCTACCTCTTTGATCACTACTATTTTGATCACGTGGGTGAAGTTAATTATCTTTCCTGCCCGACGATACTTCCATCTTTATTTTTTCATCTCATTTTGACTCCCAAAAAAGATCTTCCACTCACTCCCTTCCACATGACCTCCCTCGGCCCTTTGTTTGTTTTCAACTTTGTTCAAATTTCTCCCTCAACTTTCAAAGAAAATGGTATGCATCTCACGATGGTCATTCCGACCAGCGAATTCTCAATGCTCGGTCAGAATCCCATTAAGATAACGGCTACCTTTCTCCCTTTGTTACCCTCGATGGTCTGCTCGATGATCATCTTGTGAAAAATATTATTGTATTCTTTTCACATTTTACATTCATTTCCTTGTTTTAACCTCTTTAAGCAATTTTCAAGCGATTTAATTCCAGCTTCCATCGTATGAATCGCTTTCAGCTTCTCCACCATGCGATCCCAACTGCTGATCTTTCCTTTTCCTCTTCGATTTCTCTCCAACTAGACCTCTTTCCACCAAATATTGGCATGGCCCTTTAGCTTTGTTTTTGCAAACTTAACCTGATCTGGGTCCTCTACTTCATACTCAAAATACTCTTCTAGCTCGTTGATCCAGTTGATCAACTCTTCCAGGTTTAGACTTCCAGAATAACTGGGAACTTCTATTCTGGGTCTTTTTCCAATCTTCGAAATGGCCCTTATCAGCTGCATCTGATCTTGATCAATTGTTTCTTCTTCCTCTTCTACATCTGAATCTTCCACCTCTTCTTCATACTCGCTTTCTCCTCTCCTTCCCAAGTTTAACCCTCTTCTCATTTGTTCCTGCAATGCATCAATTTGTCTCTGGAGGGCTCTGAAACCCTTGACCGCCAATGGATCTCTTCCACCAGTGTTCCTTCCACCTCTGCCACCTCTAGCACCACCACACCTACCAGGCATCACTCTTAGAGGAATCCTGAAGATCTTGAACCCACAACCATGGTCCTAGTACAAATTTCCTCACGATCGGCAATTTGTCCACACGCTCAAGAAAACCTACTCTGATACCACCTGACAAGGGAGCAAACCCGAGACACAGAAAATGATGCAACAACTAGAGAAATTTATTATTATTTATAATGGAACTTCTTACATGCAGAGGATCACAAATCCTCAAGCTCTGCAATACATGTAAGCTACAGAAAATTACAGTATTTTCCCCTTTCGCAGATGCAAACTCTTTTCCAAAAAAGCTACCAAAAATCATAAATCTCACCCATAAATAGAGCTCCTTTCCAATTTAGATCCAAAACAACATTCAAATTTGAGTTTTGGCGGTTTGGTGCCAAAATTACAATTTGAAATTCAAATTTAAATTCACATTCAAAAATTAGCACATTTCTAAAAATGCACCAACTTCCGGAAGCCATAACTTTTAATCCAACTATTGCATTTTCAATGATAACACCTTTTCAGAAAGCTTTCGAAAGACGATGTGACACAAAGTAGGGCCTATGGCTGAATACTTTGGGTTTTCACAATTTTTTGGGCCCATCCGGAGCCTCTAAGGGCCTCAAATTGGCTTCAAATATTTTAATAGCTAAAGGGGTATCCAGAAATGCAAAAACATCTAAGAAACAACCAACAGGAAATTAAAATCTTTCTTTTTTTTTGGTGATGCAGGATTTCCCTTACACCACTGGATGCTCCTGCATCAGAACCTTTACAAGTTTTCAAGTTATATCATAAAATCAACAGATGTCATGAAATCCTTACTAAATCTTCACTAGCACTCTGAGTATGTCGCCAAACTTACATCTTGGTATTACCCAATGCAATTTTAATTATCACATTAATTACTAACTATCATACATTGAAGCCTCAAAATCACTTAGGGATTCAAGACAACATTGAGAACCACTCCATTGAGAGACACTCCTTCACAACCATCTATACCTCAAATCCTAACTTTTTCACATCCAATCACTATTTGGATGTGGCACAAAAACTAATATAAAAAAAAGTGGGATAACAAATTAGACATAGTTCCAAAGGATTCCAATGAAAAAATAATGATACTTGCTTTCTCTAATCATAACTCACTCAAAATCACTCTAAATTTGAAAAAAAAAACTCCTATCAAAACCAAGAAATTTTCCAAATCTTCCATTGTTAAATACTTAAAATTCTAAAAAAATTATTAATAAAATTTTTCAAAACTAAAAAATACCCTTTTGATTCATACATGCATGACATCATTCTTTTGAATTCAATTTCACTTTTCTCAATTTCTTCAAATAAATTCCATAATAGTGGCTTAAAAATAGAAATTTAAAAAATCTAAAACAACAATTATCACAAAAAATCCCAATAAATTCACAATTAAAAAAAAAAATCATATTCTACCACTTAAGTGGGCATGGCATCCATAGATTGAAAGAATTCAAAATGTAAGAGAATAGATTAAAACTACATTCAATTTGAAGCATACAAATTGTCAATTTTCATGCAATAAATCTACTTTTTAGAATAAAATCGACATAAAATCCAACAACACTTTCTATGATTTCTTTGTATAATCTAATTCAAGTCCAAACAATTCTTTAATCAAACAATTTCATAGAATTTTCAAAATGAGCTCTAGATAGAGAGAGTTAGTTTGAGAGAACGATCTTCAAAATATAAGAATAGTCAAAAGTGTATTTTTCCTCTTCCATCTATAGTTTTTTAATTTAAGGGGGTTACATTATACCCCCTTAGATAAAACCCCCTTGGGTAGAAATCCCCTAGTCTTAAATCAAACCCTCAATGGAGTCTCCTTTGCATGTATCAAAATGTTGATTTTTTTTCATTTTGCTTCGCCTTTTTAGGGGTCAAATGAAGTCATTTAGAAATTCCATTTTGTAATTATGTAGCCCTTAGTATAAGATTTCTAAAAAGTATAATATTTTGAATAAATTTAATTTTATTATTATATTTTCTATTGAACATAGCTTTTTCACCAAACACTAATATTTTTATTCTTCACATACAAAAAAGTTAAAAATAAGAGGAAAATTTCTTTAAAATATTTACATACTAGGTATTGATGTATATACATGTATGTATGTATATATCTATAGATATGAACTAAAATAATAACATTTTTAGATCCAAATGAGAGAGTGTATCACATGCATTACACAATACACAATCAAACTATATATACAAATACAAAATTATTTTGAGAATACCTTGACAAAAAAAAGAAGATATATAATAATCATGAGGGATAATCTATAGCCATAAAAATAAACAAGTGCAAATGCTAGCAGTGCTACATCCTCCCCCATAGGACTAGGATTAACCTTGGAAGCCTACAAAAAGGAGGGGATAAAAAACCCTCAATTATATCATATCCTCCCAAGTGGTTGAAGTATCATCAAGTGGGTTTCACTAGATCTTAGATGATATAACTCTTATCATCAAAGTACTAACATTCAATGTTGCAATTTATGGATAGGCTCTAAATATAGTTATTTTCCCTCCTTGATGGGAAAGGCACCCCAATCAAGAACATGTGTCACATTTGTAATATAGTGCCTAAGAACTAAAACATGGAATAGATCATTGATACATAAGAGGCTAGGTGGCAAGGCAAGGTGATAGACCTTAACTAGACCAATCATCTTAAGGATCTCAAAAATTCCAACAAAAAATTGTCAATATTAGAGGTCTTTTATGTAATGTATTAGGCTCTTGTATGGTTGCATTCTCAAGAACACATGATCATTCAATAGTAAATGTCAATCCAATTTCTTGGCATCAACATACTTCTTTTTCCTATCCTGGATACCCAACAACTTCTCTCTAATTTGAACTAACTACTACCCCATATCTTGAGCATCTTTGGATCCAAAACAATATGGTCCTATAATATATCCCAACTTAGTAGGGTTTTACAAGGACAACCATATAACACTTGAAACAATACCATATCAAAAATAATTGTAGTATTCATAATTATATAAAAAATCAACAAGGTACAAAAGGTACTCCCATTTGGACTATTATTCAATAACATACATGTAAAGCATGTTCTCAAGCACTTTCTTGACTCTCTCCATCTGATTATCTATCTTAAGATGGAATGAGGAACTAAAATTAAGCTAAACTCTCAAATCATGTTGTAAATATGTCCACAACATGGAAGCAAACATTGGATAATGATAAAAAATGATCCTACAAGGTACTCCATAAAAGCTCACAAACTCCTCTATAAAGACGTGTCACTGAAGTAACACTATAATATTATCTCATTTGTGAAAAATGAGCAACCTTGATCAGGCTATCGACTATCACCATGATGGAATCATGATGACATGAAGATAATGGTAAACCAACAATAAAATCTAAGGAAATCATATCCCATTCCTATATGGCACTATCATGTGGCTATAAGAGACTTGTTAGATGTTGATGCTCCACCTTCACTATTTAAAACTCTAGGCATCTAGCCATAAAATCATAAACATCATGCCTCACCCTACCCAATGGAATAGCTACCTAAAATTAGCATGCATTTTATTCAAAATGGGATGAGTTATGTAAGGGCTACAATGTGCCTCATAAAAAAATCATTGGATATCACCAAAAAATGGAACATAAAAGATGTCAAAATAGTTCATATGACTCTAATGAATAGAAAGATTACCTAGGTCCACAAGGGATATTTATCACTTGTGCTCTTTGTTCTAACCTTTTGATACCATGAATCCACTAGAATTTTCTCGAAAATGTTACTCTATAGACCCATGCTTCAAGAAAAAATCAAGATCTCATGGTGTCTCTTGCTAAAGGCATCAACAACCATATTTTCCTTCCCTTTGACATATTGAACACCAAAGTTGTACTCACAAAGAAACTAAATCCAACGATGTTGATGGGAATTCAAATTCAACTAAGTGAATATGTATTGCATGAGCTATGATTATTATTACTAAGCTTGAATCAATGACCCAAAATAAAATTTCTCCATCACACAAGAACATGGACAACAAGTATCAACTCCAAATCATGGATGGGGTAATTTAGATCACAATCCTTGAGCTTCCATGACTCATACACAATGATTGGCCCTCCTACATAAGGAACACCCCCAAACGATCCAATGATAAATCTGTGCACACCACATTTTTTGTAAGATTAGGTGCTAGAAGGATGGATGCACTAGTTAGCCATTCCTTAATAGCCTTAAAGTTTGACTCACACTTCTTTAAACACACAAACTTCTTCACTTTCCTCTAAATAGAAGTAATCAAGCATGTCAATCTAGATAAGTCCCTAACAAAGTGGTGGCAATAACCCACCAATTCCATAAAACTATAGACCTCAAAAATATTAGTGGGTGTTGGCCAATCCACAATGGCCTAAATCTTTGAGGGATCAACTAAAATTACCTCACCATATATCACATGACCCAAATATTTTACCTCTTACTAACACTTTGTTGAGTTTCCATAGAGTTGATGCTCAAAAAAATAGTGAAAAACCTAGAGCAAGTGGACCTCATGCACCTCCATTATCCTCAAATAAATCAAATTTTCATCCAAAAACACAAGGAAAAATTAGTCTATGTAAGTACAAAATACCCCATTCATAAAACTCATAAACATTGAAGGATCATTCATCCACTTGAATCGAACTACCATGAATTCATAATGTTCATATCAAGTACAAAATGTAATTTGATGAATTTCCACCTCATGCATGTAGAGCTTATGGTATGTATACTTCAATTCAATGTTAGAGAACACTCGTTATCCCTTCATCTAATTGAACAATTCATCAATCCTTGGAAATGGATATTAATTCCTCATCATTACCTTATTCAACTATTAATAATCGATGCACAAGTGAATGTATTCATGCCTTTTCATGGAGATCAATAATGCACCCAGAATAAGTGGGAAAAATATTGTTCACTACACTGCTCTTCCGGCTCTGGCAAATCTTATCTGGTATTCATACGTTATTACTGGCATGTGAATTTGAAACCACACCTCTCGGAACTAGATCAATATGAAAGTCTAGATCTTTCTTTCACAACATATCAAGAAACTCACTAAAAAATGTATTGAAAAACTCTCTAAGTATGGGATGATCATTAAGAGAAACCTTAGAACACTCATCCTCTAAAGGATTATTCAATGATAAAACAAATAATTGGCATCCTTTTTTAATGCTCCATTTTAGCTACATGGTTAAAATCATACAAAGCGAGATGTGTGTCCCCTTACTATTACTACTGATACCATTAATTAATCACACCACTCTGGCATACATGCAATTACTGTGATGATCTGACTAATCACTAGCTGATGAGTTCCCAAAGGAAGGGATACCTGGTATTTAATGGTAGGTGTGAACTCCTGAAATCCTTAAATATGTACAAGGGAGTCTATAGCCACCTTGGCTCTAGTAACTAACTTGACCCGCCACTTATCATTCTACCTCACTACCCCAAGCCCATAACAAGATAATAGGGATGGGGAAATAAAATAATGTAAAGCACTAGAATCAAACAATATAGAATATTAGCATCTTGTAGCCCACCCTGATGTATTTATCTTTTATAATTTATCTTTCCTTGGTTGTATGCATGGGATCAATAAACTATCAAGGATAACTCCACATTTAGCTAAAATAATAAACTCTTTTTCTACGCCATGAATTTTTCATTCATCCATATTCTCCTCTTCTATTGCATCATCTCCCAATATCTAGTTGAGTAGATCTTTTTCCTCAAATATAAACTCTCCTTTT